>JAAAKG020149141.1:0-31948 GCA_010014905.2 Druon quercuslanigerum | reverse complement strand
TTGGACGTAAGAAGAAGATTTTTCGCATTCCCTTGAATATCGTAGGACGGGGCAAAGTGAGACACACTAAATCTTTGTATTTCACAAGGGGTAAAGAAATGAAGTTACGCTTCATTACATCAAATTATGGTGGAGTAGTTTGTTTAAACTTGACTAATGAAAATTATGAACCAACAAGGATTAACTTTTGACAAAATGATTCAATTTTTAATTAAAATGATTAACTTTTAGTAATATAGTTAAACTCTCAAAACCATAAAGATTTATTGGACGTAAGAAGAAGATTTTTCGCATTCCCTTGAATATCGTAGGACGGGGCAAAGTGAGACACACTAAATCTTTGAATTTCACAAGGGGTAAAGAAATCAAGTTACGCTTTATTACATCAAATTATGGTGCAGTACTCTGCTTAAACTTTACTAATAAAAATTTTGAACCAGCAAGGATTAGCTTCTGATAAATGGTTCAATTTCTAATTAAATAGATGAAATTTCAGCGAAATAGTTGAACTTGCTTAACCAAAAAGATTTATTTTCTACAGAAAATGACAAATTTTTGAAAAAATTATTAAATCTTCAACTAAAAAAGATCAATTTTACACTTAAAATGGCATAATTAAATGTGCAGCCTAACTATTAATTTTAAAAATTATAGAATTTCAAGATAGATCAAAATCAGCTTCAAAATCCTAAGGATTAAAAAAGAGGAAAAATGGGATTTGGTTGGTTGCCTTCTCATTTTTCTTTACAATTTTTTATTTTTGTCCAGAGTTTTTTTAAGGGAATCTTATATTTTTAAATTACAATAGAAACAATTTATGGTGCTTTTAGAGATTTTATAGTTGAATTTTTGATTTTATTTTTAGGAATTCTAAACCTTAAATTAATTTTTACAATAATTAATCTTTAACTCGAAAAGTTATACTTTCAGTAAAACAATTAATCTTCAATAAGGAAAAAAAAGGATTTTTAACAAAATAGTTTAATTTCTAACTAAAGAAATAATTTTTTAACTTAAATTATGAATCTTAAACGGGAATTAATTAGGAATTAGTTTTTAATTAAAAGACAACGATTTTTTAACAAAATAGTTTAATTTTTAACCAAATATATGAATTGTCGCAATGAAGAATATTTATAAAAAAAACTTTTTCTACGAAATTCTTGAATTTTGCACAAACAAAAATTTATATTTTTTCTAAACACAAATTTTCAACTAAGATTAATTTTCTACTAAAAATTAAATTTCCTACTAAACTAGTTTAATTTTTACCTCATTTTTTACCAAAGAGAAGAATTTAAAAAAAGTTAATTTTAGCGATATATTTGCATTTTCTACAAAAATTGTAAGTAAAAAATTACTTTCACAAAATTATTGAATTGTATACAAAGGGGATCTGAGTTTCAACCAAACAAGATTAATTTTAAACCAAAAAATTTACAAAAAGACGAATTTTCATCAAAATATATACATCTTTAAATAATTAGTTGAAATTTTAACAAAAAAAAAAAGAATTTATAATTAAGATTTAAGTAGTACAATTTTCGGATGAACAAATTTATTTTTAACAAAAAAAATATGCAACAAAATACTTAATAGTCTCTAAAATATTTCAATTATTTAATGAAAAATTAATTTTTAAGTCCTATTATTATTCTTTTACCAGAAAAGTGCGATTTTTAAGCAAATGCATACATTTTTTACAAAATAGTTTAGTTTTGAAAAAAAATGAATTTTGAAGCATAAATCTCAATTTTCTATTAAAAAACGAAATTTGAACAAAATAAAGGAATTTTCACATGCAATG
Source organism: Druon quercuslanigerum (assembly GCA_010014905.2). NCBI lineage: Eukaryota > Metazoa > Arthropoda > Insecta > Hymenoptera > Cynipidae > Druon > Druon quercuslanigerum. The sequence goes on along the minus strand of JAAAKG020149141.1, from coordinate 30,141 downwards.
TAATATATAAATTTCCAGTTAAAAGAAGAAAATTCTTATTAACAAAAGAAAAGAATTTTCTACGAAAATACTTGGTGTATCAACTCAAAAAGACGATTTTGAAGAAAACAGTTGAATTGAAACCCTAAAAAATACTTTTTTTTTATCATTGTTTCATTTCTTACCAAAGGGATTAATTTTTCAGAAAACACTTTAATTTTTAATTAAAATCATGAATTTTCAACAAAGAATATTTATTTTCTACTGAAGAAGACGAATTTTCAACATGATTTACTCTAAATTAACTGGATTGCAAGTGGATTTCTTCTATTTAAAACTAAATTTCTATAGATAAGAACTGGATTACTTTTGATTAAAAGTGGATGACACTGAATAAGAAATGGATTACTGTGGAATTTCACCGGATAAGAGGGTTTGGCTAAACAAGCGGTGCAGCGGATAACGTGTGTTGTTTTCCCTTCGGCATTTCATGACTTTCTATTGCTTTCTATAAATGAAAATCGGGTATCCCTCTTTATCCCGCATGTCCCTCTTTACGTCACATGTCCCGCCTTACTCCACATGCCCTACTTAGCCCTATGTTACGGTAATTTTCATACATTGTTTTATTTATAAATCAGCGGATGATCTATCTAGTCAAATCAAAGCAATATAGTTGGAAAAACAAACAAATTGGTTACATATATTTCTGAATTGGTCGATCGCGACGTGAATGCACGATTGAAATTTTTCTATTGAGACAAAATCTAATCTCTGATCGATCTGCTCTTGCAGAACTGAGAAGAAAATGAGTTTAGAATTTCTCTGAAACCGTCGGTCGATATTATATGCACGAGATGCAGATATGTATCTCCTAGTAATACCGTTAGTGACAAGTGAGCAGAATCAAGTCTACATTTTACTATCAAAGGTGATTTTTTTACGGATATTTAGATTTTTTTCAATCTTGCCTTTCTATCGAAGTTCATCATCTGATTATCCACGTATATCGTTTTAAATCTTTTCACAATCTACAATGGCCTCTATCCTTTTTATTTCATTGTATCCAAATCAATTTTATTAGAGAAATTAAGAATGTTAAAAACATTTGTGTGAGGCTATCATTAGCAATAAAGGAAATGAAAATCATTGAAGAAGAGAGAGATAAAATCAAGTCGTAAAATGTCCTGAAACATGAGGTGAGAAGGAGAGAACATCCTCTTCAATGCAATTAAAATTTATAACAGTATCATTTAAAGGTGGAGAATCGCTTAGGTATCAGTTGTTTGCAAGGTATTTAAACATTATAATACTTCAGACGACCATAGACTTGTAACTTTAATTCAGATAGGCGACGATACGTGAGAGAGTAACATCAATGACTGCAACATGACTCTCTTTATGGGACTTTGGAACGTATGATACCTCAAGTAAAACTTTATACACACTTTGAGCAACATTTTATCCTTCATTTTCCTACTTCGCACATTATGGTGTATAAACATAAAGCCATGGACAAATAAAAATTGTAATTAACCCAATTCATTCAGAGATAGATCGTAATCTTTATTATGTGATACTTCCTAAGATCCATCCATAAACTACAAACTCTGTCTGGAAAGTGTCAGACCTTCTGGTGTACCTGGTGCAAGAGTTAATTCTGGTCAATGGTGATGATATTTCCGTCGAAGTACTTCCCTTTTGGAAGCAAAAAGCAATTTCCAGCTAGCTTACCACTTTCGGAAGCACTCTTTGAAGTCAGCTTTTAAAATAGCTAACAGATGCTTGGCGGTATTCCTTTTTATTTGCTTTACGTCATGAAATTGTTTTCCTTTTAGAGGACACATCAATTTTGGAAAAAACAAGAAATGACTAAGGGCCTATTATGGAATTTGTGATTAACTGAAAGGCTTTTAAAATCATATAGAGTTTATTGAATCCAAGCATTGACTCTTCTTCCAGCTTTTTCTTTAACAAAAAGTTTTTGGTACTTTTAAGTTTTTCGTTCTTTAGCATATCAGCTGAGATCGATTATATTGAAAAATAAGATTTCGGGTATCTGGGAAAGTATCTTTGTGCATTTGGTATAAGCTAACAGATTCCTTTTTACAATCAACAAACGCTAGTTAACAAAACTTGTGGTTTGAGCAAAATGAATTGTTTTTTACGCCAACTGCTTTGTTAGTCATCGCAACCGAAATGGTATACAAAGAAAAAAAATCTGCAACCAAAATATTTTGTTAGAATAACTTCATTCTTTGTTCTCAGTTTATTTTATGGACAGCCCCTAATCTGAAATGTGAAACTCAACGATACGATTTAATTTTTTTGTTGCACTTTTTACGGTGCGCTCCTTTGGTGCATTTTATCCTATCATTCTCGGCTCGTCTCTTGAATCCTTCCGATCCTTATTCGCGCGTGCACGCATACTGCAAACAGCTAATCCGCTGTCATTCCCGTCGAGCTGGTATCGTGTGAAATGACAGCGTACAAAGTACTGGATGGACAAGAAGTGAGATCGAGCTAAATTTATCACTTGGATATTCATCCAAGCTACCCGGAATGACTGTCTGGAGTGTATGTATGTACATTGAATCTGTCTGACCACGGCCGATGGATCGCGTGCCCTGAAAGGCCCAGACCATTTCAGACCGTTTCAGTCTTTAAAAGCAAGTTCGATCCCCGCGTGACAACATCGACTGTCAGGTATCAAGTCAAATAAAAGATTAAGCGATTTTACGCTTCAACTTGGTTTTATTCCCTCTACCGAGACTTGAAATCGTATACTCAGAAGAAGATTTGATTAGATCCACAAATTTATTATTAATTTAACAACAGAATATGTTAATTTAATGGACAACAAAATGTTTGATTGATCCAACTATATTCTTTTAGTTGTTTTAATAAAGCCTTTTGCTAGATGAAGTTCTTGGTTGATTGAACAAAAAAACTTTTGATGCATCAATCAAGTATGTATATTCAAGATAACTGATCTTTCTGTTCAGAAAGCTCATTTTTTCAATCTTTACAATTATATTATGTTTAAACAGTGTTCGTATCATATTACGGCATTTTGATTGATTATAAGTATTGTACAACTGAATTGATAAATAAGGGAGTCAAATGTATAAGGTTTAAAATTTTGAAGCAGTTCAAAACTGTGTAATCCATGCATGTCAAACTCTGATTTCTACCAGTATATATGCTTATTTTTTATGCTTAACGAAACATTTTTATACAGATTTTATCCTTTTTAAGTTACCTGTTACTGGAAGAAGTACGAATCCAAACAAATTGTCGAAAGGGTTTCCCTTGTAAACCAAAAAACGATGTTAATTTGTTTTGTTTTCATTTTTAAGTCACCCTAGTCTATATTCTGGGTAAAGCTTCTGTAAAACCTCAAGAGAGATCATTCCCTTGTTATTCACGTAAGTAACTAAGATATTTAATAGAAATTAAAAAAAAAAGATCAGCTTAATGTTCCGAGAGATCGCTTCGCTCTAGTGATGTTTGTTCGGATGAATGGTGATTTTATAAAGAAAGCTGATGTGGCGGAGGATAGTGCATTGCATGTTAACAGTTCAGTCATGGCCTATTACTGGAAGAAGTATGCATCCAAACACGATTCCGAAGGATGTACCAGGTTACCCTTTCAATTCATTAAACAAAGTTTATTTTGTTTCTATTTCGTTGAATGATCCGTATTGAAAAAAATCTTAACATTTACTTGAAATGGAATGCCTCATTTTTAAATCACCCTAGTCTTTATTCTAAATAACGTTTGCTGAAACCCTTAAAATGCGATCCTTCCCGAAGTAGGACCTCGAAGCGCAGCTAAGAACCTTCAAGATCTGTCCCCTGCTTTATGCAATTCGAGCGAGCACCTAAGATATTGAATGAAAATTCAAAAAGTGGAAAGAAATCAGCTGCGTGTTCTGAAAGATAGCTTTGCCATGTTGGTGTTTGTTCCGATGAAGGGTAATTTTATAAAGAAGGTCGTCGTGACGGAAGATGTTGTATTGCATACTAATAGTTTGGTAATGACATATTCCTGGGAGGAGTATGAATTCACACAATAATCCTAAAGATGTAATAGGTTCCTTGTCTAAATAACGAAACAATGTTTACTTTCTTTCGATTTCGTTGATTGTTCTAAATTTGAAAAATGTTCTGCATTGGTTAGAAATGGAATTCCTCCTTTTTGAATAACCCGAGTCTTTATTTTGAACAACGTTCTCTGAAACCTCATTAGATAATCATGCGGGAAGTACGACCTGAAAGCACATCTATAGACCTTCAGGATCTTTCCATTGATTTTCGTAATTCGAGCGGGCAACTAAGATATTTAATAACAATTCAAAAACAGGAAAGAAATCTGCTTCGTATTCTGAGAGATCGCTTCGCCATGTTGGTGTTTGATTCTATAAAGGATGATTATATAAAGAAGGTCGTCGTGACGGAAGATGTTGTATTGCATAATAACAGCTTGGTAATGACCTGTTCCTGGCAGGAGTATGAATTTACACAATAATCCGAAGGATGTAATAGGTTCCTTGTCTAAGTATTAAAACAAGGTTTATTTTGTTTCGTTTTTGTTGATTGATCTGTAATTGAAAAATGTTCTACATTGGTTTGAAATGGAATCCCTCCTTTTTGAATAACCCTAGTCTTTATTTTAAACAACATTCTCTGAAACCTCAATAGACGATTATTCCGGAAGTACGACCTGGAAGCACAGCTATAAACCTTCACGATCTTTCCTTTGATGTTTGTAATTCAAGCGGGCAACTAAGATATTTAATAACAATTCAAAAAGAGGAAAGAAATCTGCTTCGTATTCTGAGAGATCGCTTCGCCATGTTGGTGTTTAGTAATTAGTTTTCCTGGGAGGAATACGAATCCAAACAATATTCAGAAGGATGTAATAGGCTTCATGTCTAAGTCGCTAATCAATATTTATTTTGTTTTGATGTTATTGAATGATCTGTATTGGAAAAAAGCTCTACATTAACTTGAAACGGACTGCCTCATTTTTGAATTACCCTAGTCTTTATTCTGAATAACATTATCTGAAACTTTCAGAGACGATCATTCCCGCAGTACGACCTCGAAGTCTAGCTAAGAACCTTCACGATATGTCCCCTGATTTTTGCCATTCGAGCGAGCGACTAAGATATTCAATAAAAATTCGAGAAAGAGGAAAGAGATCAGCTTCGTGTTACGAGAGATCGCTTTGCCGTGCTAGTGTTTGTTTCGATGAAGGGTGATTTTATAAAGGAGGCCGCCGTGACGGAAGATATTGTAGGACAAGTTCTCTGCACCAGCCGGGTGGCCCTGCGGGTCGTGCATAATCCCGCTTTTATTTGCCTCCACCATTGCGATCGCTTTCTCGTTGAAAAATTACTTTATAGAGATCTCTCGAGACGCGCGCGCGCGAGGCACTCAAGACCCGGCACTCGAGACCTGGCCGGCTTCGAAGCAATCATGACGTCTGTGAAAACTCGACGTCGGCATCGTACCTACATACAAATACGCAAAAGTATCGCCATATTAATACATCAATCGTGCCGATCGAGGATCGAACACTCGCCGGTGCTTCAGCCTTTGAGTGTCCTGCAAGATACCTCTCTGATTTATTGTCTCCATTTTGCATCTCATTTTTACCCCATAAACCTATTTCTCTCTGCAAGGCAAGATCCAACTTCAATTTACAAATGCAAATTAATCTGCGAATTCTAAACCTGTCTCCTAAATGGCTAATATTTTTAAAAAAATTTTTTGATAACATGCTCTAAAAACAAGGGGATCAGAGTATTTTTTATTAAAATAAATTTAAAACGCCAAGTAAAGAGGTACATTTTTTACTAAAATGATCAACTAAAAAATATTTTATTTTTTAACCACAAACATTCGATTTCCACCGAAAAAGTCGAATTTTCATTTGTCACAAAAAAATTAATCAAAAGAGATGATTCTTAAACAAGAAAACATATTTTATTTTGGCAAGAAAAAAAAGCCTACCAAATTTTTGAATTTTCTGGACGAAAAGACCAATTTTCTACGAAACAGTTGTAAATTGTCGACATAGCAGTTAATTTTATAAACTAAAAATCAACTAAGCAGCTAGAATGTTCTTCCAAGAAGTTCAAATTGTTATTAAACTATTGAAATTTCAAGACAAGTGGATAAATTTTCTAACAAATTGTAATATCTCGAATGTGATTTAAAACGCTTTAAATTATTAACAGTTCCAGAAAAAATATTGCATTTTTAACTAAATAGAAGAATTTTTAACAAAATGGTTTTATAGCATTAAAATTTTTAGAAAATAAAATTAATTTACAACCAAAAACTGAATTTAATTTAAGAATAAGATGTCATGATTTTATGGTTGGATTCTTGTTTTATTTATTTGTTTTATTTTTCAAGAATTTTATAGTTAAATTTAAATGTTTGAAAACTGTTGAATTTTCAATCCAAAAATATAAATTAAAAAAACATTATTTTTAGACTAATATTTTAATTTTTAATTAAAATAGTTGCATTATTAACCAAAAAATAGTGATTTTCCCCAAAAGAGTTGAATTTGTCAAAAAATATTAGTTTTTAACATAAATATTAATTTTCAACATATAAATTACTTTGGTTGTGAATAATTAAATTTTCAACCAAACAAGATAAATTTTCTACAAGAAACTTAAATTTTGAACCTGAAAATATACATTGAAAACAAGAAAGTTAATTTTGAACCAAATAATAGAATTTTTAACTTAAAAATATCAATAGTTTAATGCTCATATAATAATATTTTTTTAAAATATAAAATATAAAAATTCAAAAATTAATAAAAAATAAATAAAACATACCTATAAAAAAAATTCAATATTTTAATGCTCATTTAAAAATATATTTTTTTACGAGGAATATACGAATTTTCAACATAAAAAATATATTTAACCAAATGCCTGAATTTCGTACGAAAATAGTTAAGTTTTTAGTTTAAGAAGAACATTTTTCTACAAATCAGTTAAAGTTTCAACCTAAAAATATAAACTTTCGACAAGAATTTTAACTTTTAACTAAAAATGTAATAGGTGAATTCATAGTTAAAAAAATTAACATTTAAAGCAAAAAAAAAAGAGATTTTAGTGAAGTATTTAAATCGTTAAGTAAAAAGATATAAATTTTTTACCAAAATAGTTTAATTTTAAACCAAAAATACAAATTTTTTTATGAAGGTGATGAATTTTTGAACCAAAAATATGCATTCTTAATAAAAAAAAGGCTATTTCTAAATAAATAGTGCAACTTGCTAGCAATATAGTGTAATTCTCGAACAAAAAAAATAAATTTTCTGCAAAACAGATAAAATCTTAGCAAAGAAGGTAATTTTAAATTAAATTGTTAATTTATCTACCCAAATAGTAGAATTCCGAACACAAAGTAAAGAATTTCAATCAAGACGTGTAAATTCATAACAAAAAAGGATAACCTTTTTAAAAAATCGTTGAATCTTTATCAAAATAATAAAATTTTAAAATAAAATAATTGATATTCTCGTCCAATTTGAATATATTTTTTCAATTTAAATATACTAGCAGAATTTTTACCAAAAGATAATGAACTTATAGCCAAAAATCATTTTATTTTCAGATGAGGTTCTAATAATTCAGTTCCTATTTAAGTGGAAAAACGAGAAATATAGTGAAATAGTAGAAAAGCTCGTAAGTAAATAAAAGTTTTAATAACTTATAGACTAAATAATTAATATTTTAACACAGACTCACCCCACTTTTGTGAATCTATTTACTGTTTAAAGTCCATTTTTGCTTAATTCTTACCTGAAACAAAACAACATGCAACTTTTTTTAATTGAGAAAAAAATTACTGCAATGCTTCCATATCCATAATTGAAATTAATGATCCATTTCTGATATAAATGACACATATGTGGCCCTCTGAGGCACTCTCCTTGAAAAAAGATAAATGCCTCATTAAATTATTTAAATCTGCAAGCCAGGATTCAGTATTAGCAAAATTAATTATTTCTTCCAAGATCGCTATCGCCAAAGGTCTTTATCGATCGGATCTCTAGATGCAAGATACCCGGCGACAAATATGCTGCACCGTGCCTTGAGGAGACTACATAAAAGAGTTTTTTTTTTAATTAAACAGAGAGAGTTGACAAATTAAAACACTGTCCCTTCTTGCTCGTAGTAAATATCCCGCTGTGCTTCTTTCTCTGATAAGATATTTTTCTCTTCTGATAAAGAAGCACCATTAGCGGAACATCTGGAGAAGCATACTCAGAAAAATATTTCTTTTGAATTAGAGAAAACGTTTGTTTAAAATAATTTTTTGTATTTAACCAAAGCAAACTTTAAAATTAATCAAATGATTTTGAACTAAAGACAAATTTTCTTGGAATCAAAGACTCTTTTCTTCGACTTGCAAGAGGAGTGCCAGCTAGTTTTTTTTTCTTTTTTTGGGTTAAAAATAATCTTTCCTAGGACTGATTATGGACTGGAAAAATTGTCTTGAAACTTAGAGTACCTCAGGTGTTAACGCGTTGGATTTGTAGCCAAAGGTTGCGGGTTCGATTCTCGCTGCTTATACTTACTTTTTTCATTACTTAATTAACGTATTTGTTTCTGATAGATAATCTAATAGATGATAGATTTTTAAATAAAGGAATGAAATGTTGTCCCTCGTGGATCAAATAAATGTGTCTCCTTTTATTGCGGGAGGCAAGTAAGTAAGAATAGGTGCAACAGAATAGAAAAGGGGACGTAGTGCTTGCTCAGGTGATAAATTAAAACCGAGAATACAGGATAAGTATACCACCACGAGTACACTCGTTATTCTTGGAAGGTTGCACGTGGGTTGTAACAATTCTCAGTAAAGATTGTTTATGGAGATCTGAACATTTACGTTTATTGTTTATTAATTGAAATTTAAGTCGAAGTGTGAAAGTGCTACAGAGAGAGTTCTTAATATCAGGGATTAAAAAAAATTTCAAAAGTCAGGGAAATTCTAAGAGCCACTTTGATGCCAAAAATTAGGCCTTTAGAAAAAAAAAGTTTCTTATGCTCTAAATAATTAAAATAAGAATTCTGCGTTATGGAAAAAGTTTAAAACCTACAAAAATTAATTGCTTTAATCAGATTTTTTGTGATTGAACGTTTTCTTATTTTCGCTTCATATCAATTTTTCAAATATCTAAGGATATTATTAAAGAATGGCTTATTTTATTTAAAAAAACATCCTTTGCAACTCTACTGTTTTTAAATTTAAAAATAAGTTAGTAATATTCGAAGATAATTATTTCTTTAAAATATGATTTCTGTCAAAAGGAATTTTGTTTATCGATTTCAGCCATACAAAAAATTACTTTTATAATCGGAAACAGTAAAATTGTCGAGAATTTTTTCCCCGATAGTAAGAAAAAGTTACTATTCATTAAACATAATTTTTTTTACCTCAAATAATATTTCAAGAAATATTATTCTAATTCCTAATATCACAGAAGTTAAAAATTCAATTATTAGATTAAAAATGATTATTTTTCTTGAAAATGTATATTTTCTAATCAAAAATTCATCTTATTCTTTAAAAATTTGTCTTTTTGGTTTCAAAATTAAACAATTTTTGAAAAAAATTTGGTTGAAAATTCATCTACTTGTTTGAAATTTAAACAACTTTGTTAAAAGATCTTTTTTTTTTGAAGATATGTAATCTGAGCTAAAAATTCATTTCTTGGTGAGAAAACTCATTTTTTATTACAATTTAAGTTTTTAGAATTAAAATTGATCTACTCTAGTTAGTGAATTCACATCTTATGAAGTTTCATCTCATTGTTTAAAATTTTAATAACCAAATTGCTTAAAATTCACTTTTTTTTAATTTATCTTTGAAATAAAAATGTCACGAATCAATTTTTGGTTTAAAAATTATTTATTTTTCTAAATTGAAAACTGAATTATGTAGGTATTATAATAACTTTGGAAAACATTTTTTGCTTGTTTGTTAAACGTTTATCCGTTTGATTGTAAATTAAGCAGTTTAGATGAATTTTTTATGAAAATTCAAAATTTTAGTTGGAAATATATCTCATTGGTTTAAATTTTGACTCTTTTGTTAAAATTTCTTGTTGTTTGCCTGGAATTTATTTCTTAGAATGAAAATTTTATTTTTTTATTTGTAGTTGTAAATATTTTTTAGAAAACTGATATATATTGTTAAAAAATCGTCTTTGTTTGTGAAAAATTAATCTTTTCGGTTCAAAATTAATATTTTTTGTCAAGACATCAGCTTTAGAGTTTAAAAATGTAACTAGTTTGTTAAAAAGTCAACTATTTTGTAAAAATTTAAATATTTTCTTGAAAGGCAACTCAGTGGTTAAAAATTAAAACATTTCGTTGAAATTTGTTTTCTACTAAACTATCAATTATTACATTTATCAATTAGAATTCATGATTCTGTTAGAAATTGAACTTTTTGGGTTGGAGATTCAATTTTTTTCCTTAAACGTTTATTTTTTTTCTTTCAAAATTTGACTTATCAGTTAAGTATGTATCTATGTAGGTAGATCTTTTTTTGTTTGTTAAAAATGCAAGTATCTCCAAGAAAATTTAATTACTTGATTGAAAATTTAATCTTTCTTTACTTAAGTTAATTCTTTTTTAATTAAAAATATAAGAAATTTTGTGAGGGTAAATAAAAAATGAGGAATAAAGAATCAAGTAAGAAAAGATTACTTTGAAAATTAAATTTTGCGGCCCTTATACTTCTTAAACCCCTTCCTATTTCCCACGCCCCTTCCTATTTCCCACGCACCTTTTTTATTTTCCTACGCTTCTTTCCTATTTCCCCATGCCTTTCAAGCATGACTTTTTTTAAATTAAAGACCTTTTGTTCATAAAATTGCCTATGAAATGATGACCCTACTATTTCAATTTTTAAAACAATATCTTCAATTGTTAAATACTCCTTTAATTACTATAATAATTATTGAATTTTGCATTTAATTAATAATTTTTTGGGTTTTTTTCAGGTAAGAAGCCGTAATGGACTTCAAACAATGAATATATTTTCCAAAGTGTGGTGAGTCTGCTTTAAGATATTACCTCTTTTGAAAATTCCACTTTTTAGCAACTAACTTAATTCTTATTAGTTTTAAAAATAAACATTAATTTTTGTTTAAACTAATATTCTTTAGTCTTTAAATTAGCAATGATACCATTTATTTATTAATTACAGGGTGGCTGAATTAATAGATCCTATTAAGAAAATGTTACTATTTGGTGAAAGGATTAGCCATTCTCCTTGAAATCCCTTTTTTGTTTGCTGAAAGGTAATTTTTTTGGCCTTAAATTGAAATATTCTACTTCTTCTTTGAAAATTTGTCGTTTTTATTTTAACATCGAACTAATTCATTTTTCATTCATGAGTCATCTTTTTTTGTCAACAATTCAAATAATTGGTTGAAATTTTCACTTATTTGCTAAGCATTTATTTTATTATTTGAAGATTTAACTATTTTGTTCAAAATTCGTTATTTTTTAGTTTACAATAAAAATTTTTAATACAAATTTGACTATCTCATCAATGGTTAAAATTAGTTAAATTTAGTTACAATTTAACCTTTTTGTAAAAATTTTATTATTATTTTTAAAACATAACTATTTTGTTAAATATTTAACTGCTTTGTTGAAAATATGTTCTTCTAGATTGAAAATTCATCTTTTTCAATGAAAACTTGGTGGATGAAAATGCAATTATTTTGTTTAAAACAAGTTTTCAACGATTAGAACTCAATTTTTTCACCTGTGAAATGACCTTTCCCATTTTTGGTTAAAAATTGATTCTTCTTAGTAAAGAAATCCACTGGTTTATTGAAAATTTAATTATTTTGTTGAAAATGTAACTGATTCGATAAGCTTTTTTATTTTTGGATAAAAAATTATCCTTTTGGATTAAAAGTTGAAATGTCTTTTAAAAAAATTTACCTTTTTGACTTAAATATTAAATTAATTGGTTGAAAATTAATTTCTAAAGATAAAAAATTAAACTATGTGGCTTTGTTAAATAATTCCCTCCTGTGATTGCAAATTCATCTTGTTTGTGAAAATTTCTTGGTAGAAAATTCAAGTTGTCTGCTGAAAACTCGTTTTTTTATTACAAAATAAATTTGTTAAATTGCAAATTCACCTTTTATAATTTTAAACTTTACAAATTTAACTGTTTCATTGATAATTAATTTTATTCTTGTTAAAAATACAATTCCTTAGTTAGAAATTCATGATTATAGTTCAAAAATGTAAGTATATGAATTCAATTCTTAAGTTGAAAATTGAAACATAATGTTTAAAATTCTACAATGTTGTGAAAAAAATTAAACTTTTTTGTCTAAAAATCAGACTGTCTTTGAAAAATTGTACTTAATTAAATTGAAAATTCATCTTTTCTACAATGAAAATTTATCTTTTTTGGTCAGAAGGTTTTGGTTGAAAATTCAACTATTAGTTTGAAAAATCGTTTTTTCGAATGAAAATAATTTTTTCAACCACAAATTTAAATTTTCAGTGAAAAATAAAATCGTTTACAATCGAAGTTATTTCTTTTCTTTTTTAATTCGACCATTTGGTTGTAGATTCGACTTTGTAAATGGAACCTTCAACTATTCGGTTGAAGATTCATGTCTTTGGCTTCAAAGTTCAACTATTTGGTTGTTAATGCGATTGGTTGGTCTAAAATTAATTTTTTTTTGTTTAACTACTTTGTTAAAAAATCATCTTGTGAAAAAATAATAATCTTTTTTTGTTAAAATATGAATCTACTGCGACTTAAAATGTTAAGTATCTCAATGTTGAATATTCAGTACGGTTCCTATATTAATTTCATTTAAAATAATTAATTTTCCTACTTTTCTTAAAGTTTATGTTTGTATGATTTTTGTTTAATTTTAATAGTTGATCAAATGAAAGCAAAGAAAAAATTCTGTCGTGTTTAAGCTTTCCGTAAAGATTTGTGAAGAAGAAAAAGTATGATGAAAAAAGTTTTCAAGACTCCATGACGTAGTTATTCAACAGCTTTTCAGTTAATTTGTTTATAACAATAAAATAAAGCAATAAGCCACAGATGATGATAAAAATAGATAAATTTCAATACTGGTTTCTCTTGATGCTCTTACAACTTTTTCCCTACAATGTCATGAATACTGAGCGTCTGGATAGGAATATTAACGACGGGAGGCTAAAAATTGGCCCTAAAGTAGCACATTATTCGAAAAACATGGAGATCACGTTTCCTAACGACCTATAATAATGTTTTAGCGACATACTTTCCCTTCTTCGTTTTACCCTTCAAGGCCGCGTGTACCGTGTAAAACCTGATTACAAACAGGATAAGGTAGAAGTTAATGAGCCGTCGTTTAACAAACACCCCCTACATGTTAAGGCTCTACGAACCAGACTCAAGATTGACAACCCTGATTAGACATTCCCGTCTTACTTTTTCTCGAATAGACGGATGAGGCGACCATATGGTGCAGGAAGTAAAAACCAAAAGGAAAAATTAAAAAGGGAAAAAGGATCTTAAATTATAGGAAGGTGTTCTTACTATCTCTGAGTGCTCAATGCTTATTAATTATACATTGATCAGCATGCCCATCTTCTAATGGCCGCTGAATATGAGATTCAGGCTGGTTGCAGTTTAGGGAAAACCTGAAAGTCAGCGAAAAGTCAGGGAAGATGAATTTTCATCAAAACATTCGTCTTTTTAACTGAAGAGAATTAACGGATTTTATCATTAGGGTGTATTAATTCAGATTGTATTTAAGAGAAAAAAAAACGTGGGAATAGGGGAATGTTTCTTAAAAACTAGGAAAAAACAGTAATTCTTGAAAAAAAATGTGAAGCCTGAACTTTTATAATGTAGAATATTTGATGAATAGAATAATGAAAAATATTTCAAATTGACTTATTTAATTGGATTACTCAAAGCCTGAATCTCTTAGGCAACCTACGAGATTCAGGCTGGTTGCAATTAAGGGAGAACCTGGAAATCAGGGAGAAGTCAGGGAAGATGAATTTTGATCAAAACAGTCGTCTTTTTAACTGAAGAGAATTAACGGATTTTATCATTAGGGTGTATTAATTCAGATCGCATTTGAGTGAAAAAAGAGAAACGTGGTAAAAGGGGAAAGTTTCTTAAGAACTAGGAAAAACGGTAAATCTTAAAAAAATATGAAGCCTAAACTTTCATAATGTAGAATATTTGATGAATAGAATAATAAATAATAATTCAAATTGACTTACTTAATTGGCTTACTCAAAGCCTGAATCTCTTAGGCAACCTAAGAGATTCAGGCTGGCCGCAATGAAGGGAAACCTGGAAATCATGAAAAAGTCAGGGAAATTTTTTGAACAGCAAAAGTCGCACATTCCAGTAGATTCAAAAGAGTCTATTCTTTAGTCACCTATTCTTACATCTTGTCCACTATTTTAAGCCAGTATTTAATAATTACATAATTATATATAAAAATATAAATATATAATTAAATATAAAATTAAAAGGAGAAACGGAGAAGAGGATCGTAAATTATAGGAAGCAAGTCTAATAACTCTAAGTACTTAATGATCGTACATTGCTTATAATTGTACATAAATACAAAAGAGAAAGCCTTTAGCTTAAAAAAATATTTTTAATTAGGTTCCAAACTTTAATTACAATGCAAAATTCTAGCGAGAAACATTTTCATACCGATAAAAACTGTTCACATAAGGCAGTCACATCTTTTCGTTTTTTTATCATAAATTATTTTTTGGATCTCATATATCTTCAACACATTCACACAAATTTTGTCGCGTTGCGCCAAAGGTTATTCCAAATATTGTAATATTTTCATTACAATATTTGGAACATCATTCGAAACAACGCAGCGAAATTTTATTTTATAATTAACCAATTTTCCTGCACATGTTCCAATAAATTCAAAGGACCTACTCTTTTTGAAGTTAACTGATCTTGTATAGTTTTCTCTTTTTGAGAAAATTTTTAACAAATGGAAATATCATCATCAAAATTAAAAAGTGTTTTACCAGTCCCGAAAGTGTTCTTTTTCTGTTATTTAGTGTTATTTGTTTATAGAATCATTAAAAATATGTATTTCATATGGTTTTCATCAAGAATCATATCCTTTATTTATTCATCATAATGTAGGGAATACTAACTGGTGCTGAGTTCATTGTTAAAATATCCATTAGACTATTGCATGAAAACTTAGAACCATCTGACTTTTCACACAATAGTAAACAGTACAAAACTAAAATAAAAAGGGTTTAAAGGAAAAAGTAACATAAATTATAGGAAGATTTTCTTAATAACTCTAAGTTCCTAATACTCATACATTGCTCATGCTTTAAAAATTGTAGCCAACAAAATTTAAAGTATTCCATCATTACAATAATTTTTTGTTTGTTATTTAGTGCTATTTGTTTCTAAGCTAAATAAAAATGTTTTTCTTATTCCTTCCTTAACGAATCATATCCTACATTTATTTATAATATTATAGGGAATGATCATTTGTGCTGAGTTCATTGTTGTATGTCCATTAGATTATTAGATGCACAAGTAGCATCATCTATCTTTTCACACAATAGTGAAGAAGTAAAAACAAAAATAAAAAGGGTTCAAAGGAAAAAGTAACTGGAATTATAGGAATATTTTGTAAATAGTTTTTAAATCCTAATGCTCATACATTGCTCATACTTTAAAAATTGTAGCCAACAAATTTAAAATGTTCCATCATTACAACAATTTTTTGTTTGTTATTTAGTGTTATTTGTTTCTGAGCTAAATAAAAATGTTTTTCTTATTCTGTCCTTAACGAATCATATCCTACATTTATTTATAATATTATAGGGAATGACAATTGGTGCTGAGTTCATTGTTATATGTCCATTAGATTATTAGATGCACAAGTAGCATCATCTATCTTTTCACACAATAGTAAAAAGTAAAAACAAAAATAAAAAGGATTTAAAGGAAAAAGTAACATGAATTATAGAAATATTTTGTAAATAATTTTTTATTCCTAATGCTCATACATTGCTCATGCTTTAAAAATTGTAGCCAACAAATTTAAAATGTTCCATCATTACAACAATTTTTTGTTGGTTACTTAGTGTTATTTGTTTCTGAGCTAAATAAAAATGCTTTTCTTATTCTTTTCTTAACCAATCATATCCCACATTTATTTATAATATTATATATAATTGGTGCTGAGTTCATTGTTATACGTCCATTAGATTATTAGATGCACAAGTAGCACCATTTATCTTTATACACAATAGTGAAGAAGTAAGAACAAAAATAAAAGAAATAAAAAGGGGCCAAAGGAAAAAGGATCATGAATCATTGGAAGATGTTCATACATAGGCTCTTAATTATCATACATTTCTAATACTTTAACAATTGCAGACATCATCAAAATTAAAGTGTAGCACCATTAAAACCAATTTTTGTTTGTTCCATAGTGATATTTTCTTAATAAATAAATAAAAATATTATATTGTTTTATTTTTATTAGATTATAACATACACACGTAGCACCACATATGTTTCCACACAATAGCGAAGAGTAAAAAAGAAAGCAAACAAGAAAAAAGAAGGAAAAGAGAAAAGGATCGTGAATTATAGGAAGATGTTCTTACTTACTCTGCGTGCTCAATGCTCATACATTACTCAGCATATCCATTTTTTAAAGACCTTGGCCTGAGAGATTAAACTTTTACACGTAACTTTGCTTGTTCAAATTTAAAACCAATTTCAGCTAGAATACCCTCGCTGATGAGAAGAATCGATCAGTAGATAAGGTCCGTCTTATGAGAAATGATGTTCTGCAAAATCATTTTTTGTCCTAGGTCAGCACTCATGAGTAACTTTCCGCTTTACTTCCTTATTGACTTAAGATAAACTAGCTACATGAAAACAGACTTCGCACAATTTCCGTGTATTCCCATTTTCCCCCTTTTTTAAATAATTTCCTCTTTTTCGGAATGTTTTCAGTGAAAAGAGAAATGAAATATTTGGTTAAGAATCTTATTCTGTTCCTGTTAATAATTCAACTATCTTGTTCGAAAGACACCTTTTTTTAAAGAAAATTTATCTTTTTTGTTGAACATCAGTCCTTCTGAGTGAAAAATTCGTTCTTTTAAACTAACAATCCACCTTTTTTTTACAAATTTTAGCATCATTAAAAGAATTATTAGTTTTGGTTTTAAAATTCAACTATTTGTTAAAATGCAACTGCTTGGTTAAATAGTAATTATTTTTCGAAAATCGAAATATTTATTAAAAAATTCAATGGTTTTAGTGAAAATTGAGCCATTTTATTGAAAAGTGATTGTTTTGGTAAACAAATTCAACTTTTGATTTGATTCAAAAAGACATAGTTTCTTTTTGAAAATGCATCTTTCCGGTTCCAAAATAAAAATTTTAATTGAAATTTTGACTAATTGTTTAACAATTAATTTTTTGCAAGTTGCAAATTTAACTTGTCGTTCGCAAATTGAACAATTTTTTTTATGCAATACTTTTTCTAAAGAAAAAATTTATTTTTGTATCAAAGAAGCTTTTCGTTGCCGGAGAGCCAATTAAGATTTTTCTTTCATTCGAAGAATTTTTTTTTTTTTTTTGAAATCATAGAATCTTTTTCATAAGTATATCTGGTTAAAATGGAAACTAGTTCTTAATAAAGTTTTTTATTTTTATATTTTAAACATAACTTTTTAGTATAAAATTGATCTTTATAGATTCAAACTGCAATTATTTATTTCAAAATTTTATAAACCTGTTTAGAGGTTTAACTATTTGGTTGGTGATTAAAAACTAATCTTTCACATACAAGTTTCTCTTTTTATCGGAAATTAACTATATCAAATTGTAAATTGAAATATTCTTGGTCCAAAATAAAAATATTTTTGTTATAATTCAATATTTTTGTTAAAAAATTTCTTCTTACTTGAAAGCTTAAGTATTTTGTTGAAATTTTTATAAAAGTGATGAAAATCTAACTACTCTCCTAAAATGTTATATTTTAGCAGAAAATTTATCATTTGAGATTAAAACAGAGACAATGCTGGAAATTGAACTATCTGCTAAGAATGAGGCTTTTTGGCATAAAAATTAATTTTTTTGGTTTAATTTTGAATTTTTCTGTTTGAAAATTTGAATTTATTATTGCAGATTAAAAATTGCAACCTTTTTGCTAGAAATTTGTATTTTCTACCTTCTTGATTGTAAGATACACGATTTTCTTTATTAATCTTTTTTGGTTGAAAATTCAACTGTTTTGTTAAAAAGTTGGTCTTATTGGATAAAAAAATTGTCACTTGGGATTGAAAATTTATCTTTAGGAAGAAAATTCAATTGTTTCGTTAAAAAATTTGTCTTTTTTAGTACAAAATTTTTCTCTTTAGATTTAAAATTCATCTTTAAGTAGCAAATTTATCTTTCTTAGTTAAAGCAATATTATGGTTTAAAATTGAACGTGACCTTGATCATTTCTGTTTGAAAAATCAATATTTAGTGGAAAATTTATACTTGATCATATTAAAAATTCAACTTTTTTTGCTGAAAATTTTTCCTATTAACTTAAAAATTCTACTTTTTGGTCGAAAATTATTCCTTTATGTTTAGAAATGAACCCTTTTCTTCAAAAATTATTTTTATATAAGAAATTTAAGGTAATCACCAAGGTGTCAGCACTCAAACAGCTTTTATCAAGGCAAAAATAATAAATGAATAATTTTGAGCAGGCAGGAACAGCAGCGAAAGATAGAGAGAGCATCGTGGTTTCGTTGCTGTTTCTGCCTGTTCTAGATTTATTTATTTTTAAAAATTTTCTATTACCTTGATAAGGGTGCTGTATGAGTGCCGAAACGTTGGTAATAATTTTTAACAAATGTTTTTTATGGTGTTTGTCAAAATTTAATTTTTTGGATTCTTGCTTTTATTTTGAAGAATGCGGCACATTGTTATTATTGACAATTGTATCTGGAGATGACGAACTTAAAGAAACTTTGCTGTCAACTCGAGTTGAAAAAGAGAAAAGTGGACTTGGGCCCATATGCGTCTCACGTGCACGATTAGCAGTCATCCAGCCCTAAATCGAGATCCTGACGTTTATAGCTTCTCGGTTACAGCGTTGAGAGAGTTGGATAATCTACGTATATGCTCGAAGTACGAGAGTATTACGCAACCAAGTGCCCGTTCTCCGGGATAAAGAGGCCCTTAAAATGCGGGCTCGAGAATCAGACCCAGGTGACTCCAGTCCTCCAACTCATAGAGTCGTAACGCATAAAACAAGAGGCACTGACTTTTACGATGGCTTGTTGTTTGTTCGTGGAATTATCGCCCGATCCTTGGCCACTCTTTAATTGGTTATTTCCCTTCGTAAGAAACATATGTGCATTACATTTGACCATTGTCTTAAGTGTTGTGAAAGTTACTTTCAAAAATTGCTGAGACAAGAAGGACATTTTTCATGCGAGATCTGTCCGGAAAGTATCCGACGTTGTGATCTAGCTTTGTATCTAATTATGCGATTTGTCAAAAACAGGTGTTTACTATTTATGGAGGACCTCTGTGAGGCTCACTACTATGTAACATGGACCTTCGAATCTTTAGTTGATTAGTGAACTCAGCTGCCTAAACGTATTATCATGTACGCGACGCATTTAAGGATGACGGAATGCGCCGAACAAAGAATCTTCCTTATGATTCGGAAAGTGTCTGATGATAACTTTGTGAATGATAATCAATTTAAATAGTGGCTTATACGATTTAAAAATGGTCGTACAACTGTGGAAGATGGCACCCACTCTGGCCGGTCCGCAACAACTGAAACACCTCGAAATGTGGAGCGAGTGCAAAACTTAAATAATGGAAATCTTCGCTTCATAGTGAGAGAGATGAAGAACGATCTGGGGATTCCAAAAACTATTGTTTCGAAAATTTGAAACATGATTTGTAGAAAACTGGTGAGCTTCGGCAGCTCTCACAGAGTCCTGACCTGACTCCCTGTGATTTCTGGTATACTATCAGGTCGGATATTTTCCGGACAAGACTTTATTGAATCCAATTTCGATTTTTGGATATTTCAGTACCAAATTTCCTAATTAAGGACGGAACAACTCTTGTAATATGCTGTAACACGCTCGGATATCAGAAACTGGTATTCCAATGGAACTCGGAATAATCAACTTGTAATCTAAAGAGATTCAAGTAACCCGCAGTAATTTGTCCGTCATCTGCCGTAAGAGACTTGTAATTTGCAATACCCCCCTTGTAATCTAGTTGTAATCTGCGTAATTCAAAGAAAAAAAGTTATTCACTAAATCAAAAAATTAGAAGTAATTCAGATAATCAACTTGTAATTTAGCTTGATCCATCTATAACCCAGGGTTATACACTTGTAATCTAAGAAATTAAAAGAAATTTTAATACTTCAAGAAACTAATTTAGTAATTTACATCGGTAATTCAAATAGACCTAATTTATTTCATTCCGAAAAATTTAAGAAAAAATTTATTCCAATTGCAATCAGAAAAAAATTCTTGTTAAAAACAAAATCTTTAAACAAAAACAAAAAAGAGGAATGAAAATGAGAAAGCAACCAACCACATCCCCTTCCTTCTCTTATCATTTGTTTTGTCTTTTTCATTATTAATATTATCAAATCACAAAAAAATTAGAAATAAACAATAAAAAAATAAAATGACATTATAAATTATAATTATTTATTATATTATTATAATGAAAATATAATCAGTAGCGCAAAAGATGTTTGATAAAGGTGTTGAATGAGTGTCGAAACGTTGGTAATGTCATTTCATTTTTTTATTTTTTATTTTCAATGTTTTTTTTTATGATCTGATAATAATAATAGTAAAAAAGACGAAAGAAAAAGAGAAGGAAGGGGATGTGGTTGGTTGCTTTCTCATTTTTCTTTCCTCTTTTTTATTTTTGTCTGAAGTTTGTGTTTTTAACAAGAATTTTTTTCAGATTGCAATTAGAATACATTTTTTTGTTTAATTCTTCTATGTGGTCCACATTAAATCGTTGGATTTTTGTTTTTTACAGGAGTTTTCATCAATTTGATGATTGGACGTTAAATGAGATTTTTGATTTTGATTTTAATCTAATTTAAATTTCGTAAATTTTGACTTGTTTTAACTAGATGTTTAACTGTTTCAGTTCTGGTTTAAGCTTGAGCTTTTTTATTTGAAAATGCATGTATTTTTGGGTTGAAATTAAAATATTTGCATAAAAAATGTATTCCTCTCGGTTAAAATTTAACTGTATTGTTAAGAATTCATTTTCTTATGATTAATTCTTTTAAATAATAATTAATTTGTTCCATTAGTAGTGTAAAATGTAACTACTTGGTTGAGAGTTGAACTACTTTCTTAAAATTTCAGTCTTATGTTTAAAAATTCTTCATTTCAGTAGAAAATAATTTGCTTGTAATTTTCTTTGTTTGCAGAAAATTAATTTTTTAAACTGAAAATTTAACAAATTTATATTTAGTGAAAATGTGACTTTCTTAGTTGACAATGCATATATTTTTAGGATATTTTGTTTTTTGGCAGAAAATTAACATTTTTGCTTGAAAAATCATCTTTTTAGTTGAAGACTTAACTATTTCGTTAAAATGTCATGTACTTGTCGAAAATTCGTCTCTTTCGATACAAGATAAATATTTATGTTCCACGATTCAATTTTTTTTTCTTAAAAATTAATTTTTGAAATAAAAATTTAAATACTTTGATAAAGAACCATCATTTGATTAAATATATTGAACTTTTACTTTCAAATTCATTTTTATCGTTGAAAACTGAACTATTTTGTTGTTGTTAAAGAATCATGTATTTTATTAAAAATTCATATCTTTTCATAGAAAAATCAATCTGTTTACTTAAAAATTCTTTTATTTTTTTGAAAAAGTAATTTTTAAATTTGAAAATGTAACTTTTCCACTTCTAGGTAAAAATCAATCTTTTTTGTTGAATACTAAACATTTTTGTTTCAAAGACAGTTTTCTTTAGTTGATTATTTTTTATTTTATTTAATTATTCAGCTCCTTGCTTAAATATTTGCTTGGTTTTTTAAAAAATCGTTGTTTTTCAGTTAAAAATTTAGTTTTTGATTAAAAATGTAACTATTCTAGTTAAAGGTTCATTATTGAAGCTGGAAGTTTTGAATTTTTAGTGGAAAATTTACCTTTTTGATTGTGAATTGATCTTTCTAAATTTGAAATTGAACTATATAAATTGAAAGATTATTTTCCATATGGTATAAAGAAAATGATTTCAAAAAAACTGAAGTTTTAAATATAGTGTATTAAAGAATTGAAATTGGTAAAGATTTAAACTTTGATTTTGCATTATCTTATTGCGAATGTTTAATCTTAAACTGCCTTAAAATTATCTACTTTATATAAAGCAATAATTATTAATATTTTTAATATGGCCCGTTTTTGAAACTTTTTTTAATTTAAAACACTCGCACATATACATTTATATAGTCCAAATATTGAAATTTTCATTTATTTTAATAAAAAATTAACTACAGTTTTTCTAAATTAATTTTTTCCTATAGTCGCTTTTCACGAATTCAAGAACATGTTTTCCTTTAAAAAAAACTATATTATTATAATTAATATTATGAGTTTTAAAATTTGCCATTAAAAATAATATATTTCGTTTTAAACGAATTTGTCAGTAATATTATTTCTATTTTTTAAGTCGAATAAAATTTTTTTCAGAGATTTTAATAAGGCTTAGATTTATACAAATTTTTAAATTTCTTTCATTGAAAGTTCGAGATGATTATAGAATTAGAAATCACAAACTAAATAATTTTGAAAAAGTCTTAAAACATTAAAATGAGAATTGTTTATAATTGTTAAGTCTAAAATTGGAATTCAAACTTTTATATTTTTATTTGAAAATAAATTATTGCTTTTTAATAATAAAAACCTCTCTTCACAAGATCACTTCTATTCGAATTTTTGTAAATTATCAACTTATAAATTATATCTGATGCTTGGGCGTGACACCTTCCCTTGGAAGTGCGAACCATCAAATAATCCAAACTAAATAATTTTTGTTTCTATTACACTGAGGAAACTGTTTGGCTGGAACAACAAAAGTGTTGTTGGCTCAAAAAAAAATTTTTGTTGAGACCTTTTGTTGTCCAAACAAAACTGTTTTGTTAGCATAGCCAAATTTTTTTGTTGAAGCATCGAAATTCTTTTGTCACCTCAATACAATATTATGTAGGTTTAACAAAATTTGTTTGTTAACCTAACAAAATACTTTCATTAGGTCAAGCAAACTATTGTTTTGTCTCAAATAAATTGTTTTGCTGTATAAACACAATAGTTTTGTCAATGTAGCTAAATATTTTTTAGGTCAAAATTATACTTTTTGTACTCTCAAAACCTGAATCAGTCGTAAAATTCAACTATTTTGCAGCTAAAAGTCATGTAATTAATCTTTAAATGGTAATTATTGCTATGTTTATTTTCAAAACTACGGAAAAGTTTTTTTTTACAACTGATTCAAGTTTTGAGAGCACAACAATCGTCACGTCAAACTGATAAAAAATACCAAAAAAAAAGGTATGAAATAAAAATATTGTATCGTACCGTTAATATCAATTATTTCAGAGCAAGTTATGACAATATTTTTTTTTTTTACTTTATACCCTTTATTTTATTCCGGGACAAAGCTCGATATAAATTTGGCAATAGTGCTTGAAAGTCAGCAGAGTTCGGTAAATTTTTAAAATTTTCTGTTACATCTCGACCACGCGAGATATCTTCAATAAATCCTCTATTGTTGAGCAACCTATCAGCAAATCCTAGCTAATGTTTCTTCGATAAAGTCACAGGAAAATTTCCCCAGAAAGTATTCGCTTCGTATCGCACCCATTCGCAGCACTTTGATTACTTACTTAAACAGCACGTATCCAGATTATCCGCCATGTTGGAAATGAAATTGCACACGTGATCACGTGGGGCCACTGAACCAGTACGCATGCGTGGTTGCATATTTCGCCAGTCTAACTAAAAAGTTTTGTTAGCTCCACAAAAATTTGTTTAGGACAACAAAATAAGGCTCAACAAAATAATTTTGTGTTAAAAAAAATCTTTTGTTTGGCTAACAAAATATTTTTGTGCTAACAACCAAAATTTTGCTCTGCCAAGAAAAACTGCTCAACCAAATGGTTTTGTTGCGATTACTAAATTTTTTTCTCAGTGTAAATGCAGATCATTTCCGAGACGCAAAACACTACTTTAGACCCTTTCGCATAGGGATAATTATCTCCTTGGATCTACAAGTGTAGAGAAGCGATGTGTTTCACGATCCAGTCATGTTATCTCCATGATCTTACTCTGCAGGGTGATCTCTGTCTCGCCATCGAAGGGTCATTAAGCGCGAATTTGCGAGATTCACCATCACGCAGTCGGAAAGTTAAAACCGGAACCCTTCTGAATGATGATCTCTAATTTATGGCTACTGCTTCTGTTCACACTAAAACTGGTTTCTAATCAAAACAGTGTCAAGTCAACCATCTCTGGTCCAATTTATATTTATTATTTATTTATTTATTTATGAATACTGTACTCCCCTGTTAGGTAAAATGTTTTCTTCTGTTTCATTAGATAAATTCCTAAAATAAAATATAAAAAAGCCCTTACAACCAAGATTTCAGATCGAAATTTGTTTTTCTTCGATATAGCTGAGTTTTTAACTAATGAAACTAATTTTCTAGCAAAAGAGACTAAATTTAAACAAAAGATGAATTTTCCACGAAGAAAGATTAATTTTTAACCCAAACGAACAAATTTTCAATAATTAATTTAAAAAATTAGTTGAATTCTTAAGCCGCAAGTGATTGTTTTTAACCAACTGGATGTACTTTCAAACAAACAAATTTTGAATTTTTAAGCCAAGAGG
The DNA here is from genome assembly GCA_010014905.2 of Druon quercuslanigerum. NCBI lineage: Eukaryota > Metazoa > Arthropoda > Insecta > Hymenoptera > Cynipidae > Druon > Druon quercuslanigerum. The sequence goes on along the minus strand of JAAAKG020149141.1, from coordinate 5,131 downwards.
ACAAAATTCTCTATTGAAAAAGACGAACATTAATTAAACCACCAAATTTTTTATAAAAAATACTTTTTAACACAATAATTTAATTTGTAATAAAATAGACGAATTTCTCATCTAAAAAGATTAATTCATAACCAAAAATGTACTGATTAATATTATATTAATTTATTCAGTTTTTAAATAAAAGACAGTTGAATTTAACCATTATTATTGACGAAAAAAGATAATATTTGATATCCCAAACACATAAAATTTTAATTTTAAATAAAGAATAGTTGATTTAAAACTAAAATGACAAACTTTCAATAAATTAGTTGAAACTTCAACAAAAACCGATCAGCTTTTAACCTAACTGTACCGCCTTTAACAAAAGATATCAGATTTCCGCTAAAAGAGGGGAATTAAAAAAAACAAAATAAAAAAAAATTTAAATTTCTAAACAAGAAAGATTTTTCAGTTAACAGAGAAAAAGTAATTAATCAAAATCATATTTCATCATGATTTTTGGAAATATTTCTTATTCTTTGTGCTTTTTCCTTTGGCCTCTGAAATTTCTTGAAACATGTAAATTTTAAGAACTGTAGGTTAGTTTAATGGTAAGAAAAATCAGGATGTTTATATAATTGCCAAAACTAAATTTTGCAATCAGCAGAAGAAAAATTTTTTATTTCTTTTTTTTAACCATAGTTGTTAATTTCTAACGAAAAAAGAAATTATTTAAAACTGTTGAATTTTCAAGCCAAGAAGGCCAATTCTCGACAAAAACAATTAAATTTTCAAACAAAACAATTGCTTTTCAAGCGAACAGTCAAATTTTCTACAAAAATAATAGCATGTTCAACAAAGCAATTGAATTTTTAAGTTGAAAAGAAAAATTTGAGTTTTAACAAAAATAAAACGTTTATTCCACAAAATATGACCATTGTTTAAGCAAAGAGGTGAATTTGCAAATAATAGAATGAATTTTTAACAAAATAGTTAAATTTTCAACCAAAGCAGTTAAATGTTCTACCATAAAAGTTAATTTTTAAGCAACTAGTTTGATCTTCAATAAAAAATATTTTTTTAAACTAAACCTAATCTATTTTTAACAACATTAGTTAAACCATAAGCAAAAAAAAATTTGTAAGCAACTAATTGAATCTTCAACCGCAAAGGTGATTTAACAAGTAATATTTTTTATTAATTTAAAAAAATGCATTTTTTATTTAATACTTAGATGTTTTATCAAAAATCGAATATTGGGAATGTCAATTGCAAAAATTAATTTAAAACCGTAAAAAAAAACAAGTTTAGAAACATATTTTTAATTTTTGAACCAAAAAGATAAATTTGCAATTAGGACCAATATTACACAAAATATATTACTTTTGAACCAAATAGTTTAATCAAAAAGTAATACTTGATTTTTGATAAAAAAAAATTTCAATATTAATTTAAAAACAATGGAATTTTAATAAAAAAGACGAATTTTGAACATAATATTTGAATTCTAAAAGAAAGGGAATAAATAAAAAGATTAAATATCTGCACCAATTAAAAAATAAATTCGAAAATAAAAAAGATGATTTGTCAACGAAAGAGTCAAATATTTAACGAAATAAATAAAATTTTGACGATCAAAGATTAATTCTTAACTAAAAATATAATAATAGACTTTTTCCATTAGGAAGAATGAACTTTGAACCATTGAAAAAAATATTGTTCACATTTATGTCTTCCATTTGTGATATCCCCCCCCCCTCTTCTACATTTTTCAAAAATCGCCACAAAAGTTGTTAACCTCTTTTTCGTTAATTGGAATATCAAATAAGCAAACTTTAAAAAATCTTGCAAGTTATGAGCATAAGATTGGAAATTCGAATGGACCATGACATTAATAGAAGAAAAAGTTTGTTTCTAGAATAGGTAAAGGGCAGTCCTGTTTTACATACAATGGCTACATCTCCGGATAATAATACCCTATACGGTATATTCACGGTCCAATGAACAAATATTTTGCACAGTAAATAAATTCTGGTCTTTGAATTCTAATTCACCCAGTTGAAATTAAAAATCCCATCACAAAAGTAGTAGTAGTACAGATTATAAAATATTTCGTGGTTAATTCTGAACCAGTCTATTTAAATTATTACATATTTTCCAAATTGAAAAATAATCCAAAAATTCTTCATAGATTTCTAACATTTGTTAATAATGCAAGCATTTGTTTAACATAAATTCAAATAAAAAGATTTATTTGAAATAATGGACCTAAAAAAAATTTGCTTTTATTTAAAATAAATCCTAAAATATTCTTTAAAAAACAATATCTTAAAAGTAAAAGTTGTAAAAAGAATGTTTCAAATATTAGCAATTTTAGATATGTATAAAAAAATGTTTAAAAAATACTCATAAGTTTAATATTTTCACATTTCTAACTTTTTTTACAATGCAAATTATATAGTGGATATTTGTCCTAAGTCGGCACTGTGGGTTAAGCAAGCACACTCGCGTTTCTCAGAGATGGGGTGCGTGTTTTCTTAAGTATTTTGTCGTATGACAAGTTCACTGGCATGGACTTAATTGATGCTGACAATTGTTACTTTAATTTCCGCTTGAAGTTTCGCTACAGGTGTGTAATTTTTTTCTCAAAGTTTAGTCGATTAAGTGCTATGGTTTCTGTGTTCTGTGTGCTTTCGACTGATAAAGTCGATTTTTCATTCGGATTTGTTCGTGTGCATAATAATATGAAATGTGTCAGTATTCTCAGTGGTCCTGAGTCGGTACCAAACAGGTGGTCCTAAGTCGGCACCTTTATTTTGTAGGTTTTTGTGTTATTTATGTGTTATTATATTTCGTTGTGTTTAAATTCCATCTTACGAGTCTCTTGTTAATTTTTTTGAGTTTGGTTATGTTTTGACTGCATGGGGTTTTTCTCTGGTAGGTGTCCTTTTACCTTCTGCGTTTTGTCATTGACTTCTCACTGATTTTATTTTGTGGTAGGCATTAGACGCAATTTCAAACGTCAGAAACAAACGCGTGATCCCATTCGGATTTTCATTTTTTTCTTCCTTTTGAAATTCATGTTTTGACGATTTTCATTATTGTAATGGAAAATTGTTGCCATCCTATAAATAAAGTTGGACAATATAATATATGTTTTTTTATTGTAAATAGTTAAAATTTGTTCTTTTTCTCATAAAGCTTACGTAGCCTACCTTGTTTCTTGTATTTGAGCGAAAAAAATTATGTTCCGACTCAGGACCAAGGGGGTGCATTGCGACCGCAAAAATCACTCGTACAAAAATTGTCGTATCTGACCAAAGCCATTCAAGCGCTATTAAAACCTGCCTGTTCTCCGTTTTAGACCAAAAATATTACTGTGCCGACTCAGGCCCAGTATCTCCTAAATTATGATATATTTGAAATTTTGACGTTTTTCATTATTGTAACGGAAAAATTTTTCCATCCTATAAATAAAGTTTGAGAATATTATTCACGTTTTTTTTTTATTTTAAATAGTTTCAATTTGTCCGTTTCCTTCTAAAGCTTACGTAGCCTACCTTTTCTTGTATTTAGGCGAAAAAAATTATGTGCCGACGCAGGACCATGGGGTGCCGGCTTAGGATCACCATTTTAAGAAATAGCAAAACTCTACTTTTTTATTTTTCCTGGCATTGCAACCGCAAAAATCACTCCACCCTGCTCCCAATGGCATAGTATTGTAGATAAAGGTTCGTTGTATCTGACCCAAGCCATTGAAGCGTTATTAAAACTTGCTTGCCTTCGGTTTCAGACCGAAACTCTTACTGTGCCGACTTAGGACCGGTCTCTCCTAAATTATAATATATTTAAAATTTTGAAGTTTTTCATTATTGCAAAGGAAAAATTTTTAGAGCCTATAAATAAAGTTTTGCGATATTATTCATGTTTTTTAATGTAAATAATTGAAATTTGGTTGTTTCCCCCTAAAGCTTACGTAACCTATCTTTATTCTTGTATTTAAGCGGAAAAAATTATGTGCCGACTCAGAACTAAGGGGTGCCGGATTAGGATCACAATTTTGAGAAATAGCAAAAATCGACGTTTTTACTTTGCTCTTCATTGCGAGTGCAAAAATCACTCCACCCTCTCCCAATGGCATAGAATTGTAGATAAAGGTTTGTCGTATCTGACGAAAGTCATTAAAGCGCTATTAAAACCTGCTTGCTCTCGGTTTTAGACCAAAACTCTGACTGTACCGACTTAGGACCAGTCTCTCCTGAATTATGAAATATTTAAAATGCCATCGTGGTACGTATCAAAGAATAATATTGCCAATAGGATGTACATAATTTTTTAATTTTTAAATAATTTTATTTGAATATCAACCAGATACTTATAAGAAATAAGTTTAGCAAGAAGTTGTACATAAAGCGGATCATAAATGATAATACCGTCGTTACCTATAAACAAGGTATTCTGAGGAAGATGACATATATATATATATATATATATTTTTGAGTTTGAAAAAAAAATAAAACGTTTATTCCACAAAATATTTCCATTATTTAAGCAAAGAGGTGAATTTGCAACTAATAGTATGATTTTTTAACAAAATAATTCAACTTTTAACTATTTAGTTGAATTCGAAATCTAGAATTAAAACCTGATTGCCCTCGGTTTAAGACCAAAATTCTTACTGTGCCAACTTAGGACCAGTCTCTCTTAAATTATGATATATTTAAAATTCGACAGTCAAACGTATCAAAAAATAATGTTGCCAATAAGATTAACAAAAATAAAACGTTTATTCCACAAAATATTTCCATTGTTTAAGCAAAGAGGTGAATTTGCAACTAATGGTATGAATTTTTAACAAACTAATTCAACTTTTAACTATTTAGTTGAATTCGCAATCTAGTATTCAAACCTGATTGCCCTCGGTTTAAGACCAAAATTCTTACTGTGCCGACTTAGGACCAGTCTCTCTTAAATTATGATATATTTAAAATTCGACAGTCGAACGTATCAAAAAATAATGTTACCAATAAGATTAACAAAAATAAAACGTTTATTCCATAAAATATTTCCATTGTTTAGGCAAAGAGGTGAACTTGCAACTAATAGTATGAATTTTTAACAAACTAATTCAACTTTTAACTATTTACTT
>JAAAKG020149140.1:0-10108 GCA_010014905.2 Druon quercuslanigerum | reverse complement strand
GTGGACAACATTCAAGCGGTTACGACGGCGTGCCTGAAGGACCTCACTTCGGACGTATTCCTGGGAGCCTTCCAGGCGTGGAAACATCACCTGCAAAAGTGTATCGATGCCAATGGTGCTTATTTTGAAGAATTTGAAGTGTTTGTACGAATCGGATTAATAAAGGTGTTTAAAAAAAATAAATCTCATTAATTTCGGACAAACCCTGTATTCTATTATTGATTACCTTTTCAGCTTTCGTTTTCCTTGTTGTTCCGCAGTAGACGTGCAGCCCGGTTGGCGACCGGTTGTGTCTTTAAAATCTTGCCAACCTAGAAAAATGTTTTTAAACAATTTTTATAAATTGTAAGTCTTAACATGTTTGTAAACGTAACATAAATGATTTATTTATATATTAAATCATTAATTTTATTTTTCCGGACTTAAAATATTTGAAATGAATTTCCTATAAAGGTATATGTTTTTTGTAGTTATTTAAATAATGTTAATCAATTAAATGCCAATAATCTGTTTGTAAACAGACTATTCGCACCTTGAAATGCTTATATTTGCCACATGTTACACATTTTTTGCTTTTGTCTTGCAGATGTTGACTATAATAAAATATTTACCGAAGAGGGTCTAAACTCGGGATCGAAACGTCAAACATTTTTTTTTTTTGTAACTGGCCTTTCCAGTCGACAACTGCTCGAATGATGTAACATCTTTTAGGATAGTAAATAATTTTTTTATTTCACATCAATAAAAATATACTTGACGCAACGCTTTATTATCTTCATACTTTTTGTCAATAATGAGATAATATTTAGTATATATGAGAATAACACGTATTCAACATTTTCTTACGACTCTAGAAATTATATCTAGACATTAAAATCAATTCTTTGTCTCTATTAAAAATAAAAATTGTTCTTTGTGCCCTGATCTTTATTCTTGCGGTACTTTCGCTTTCAATTGGTACGTAGTATATAAAATACCAAATCCATCATATATTGTATAAATTATCTAAAATTTTGATATGGACCGTATTCAAAATTTTACATTTCCTTTTCAAACAAGGAAAACATATTTTATTTTCATTATACACATTTTCGCAACATGTTTTTTTTGGGACTCGCGAATAAAGGTTCAATTCCAAATTTATTCCGAAATTTAAGATGACAAAATTTGCAAATACGAAAACGAAAGCAAATAGAAGTAAAGTAAAATTGGGTAGCATATGTTGGCATCGAATTTAGTTTATCGGTACGTAGAAATGCCAAATTGTTGAAAAATTCATAAAGGAATTAGCGAAATAAATGGAATTAAAGGAATTCGCGAAGTTTATTGCATTTATGAAATTTACGGAATTAATGAAATTCAAGAAATTCCAGAAATTCGCGAAATTGTCGGAATTAGGGGATTTCATGGTATTGGTATAACTTAAGGAATTCTCTGTAATCGCGGAATTGAATGATTTCATGGAATTCACAGAATTTTCGGATTGCACAGAATTCATTGAATTCATCGAACTTACGAAATTCCTGGAATTAACAGTATTCGCGGAATAAGATTAATTTATGGAATTTACGGAATTCATTACATTCATGGAATTTACTCTGATCACAGAAATAATAGCATTCAAGGAATTCATGGAATTCATATAAAGCCCGGAATTTATGCAAATCGCATTACTCTCAGAACACAAGAAATTAAGGGAAATAGCAGAATTCATGGAAATAAAGGAATTCACGAAATGTATGGAATTTGCGGAATACGTGCAATTCACCGAATTCTCGGAATTCTTTTAATTCTCGGAATTCGTGGAATTCAAGGAATCCTCGGAATTCGTGGATTTCAAGGAATTGACGGTATTCGTGGAATTCATGGAAAGTATGGAACTAGCGGAGTTCATGCAATTGAAAGATTTTAATGAATTCAGGGAATTTATGAAATTCAAGGATTTCGATAATTCTGCGAATTCCACGATTTCCTTGAGTTGCACAAATTAGTTGAATTCCGTGAATTGCTTGAATTTCTTAAATTCTATGAATTTCATGAATTCCGTGAAATCTATTAATTTCGTGTATTCAATAAATACCGTGAGTTCTATCATTTCTATAAATTCCATAAATTCCGGTAATTCTACGAATTCCTTATTTTCTACGATTAAGGACATAAGAAGGATGGCAGATTTAACTCCCTTTTATATTACGGCGAGGGACGCAACGGGCGGATTGAGCCCTGATATGTTGGATGTAAACTCGGATTAGAACCGATGCCTCGCTGGCCCTTCCTGGAGTGCTTTTAAATTGTCGATTATGTGCGCGAATAGTCGAGTCAGTGCGTTGGGATTAAATTCTTGTTTCTTTTTCCTTTCCGGTTTCAATAAACGTCGAATTATGTCATAACTTTTTTTTTTAATAAACGGGCTTTGTAATTTAAATTCGTTAAAATTTTCGCTGGACTAATATTAAATTATTACAGGTTATATTTCTTTCAAAATAAGGGTCCGGCTGGCGCCCACCTAATCTTATTTTTCGACGACATATATACGTATATCGACATCCACGTGGAAATATATCTATATATCTCTTAACAAAACATAACTGCCATTCGACACGTGAGAATAAACCACCCATCGCGATGTGGATTTTTTAATATTTTGCAAACAAATTCTGCTCCAGAAGGTTTATTTGTAGTCAGAAGTTTTCCAGCTTGGACGTCAATAAAATCGCCAGGTATAAAAAATGAAAAATACGTATTAATTTATTTTTAGAACATTGCAAAATGAGCCGTTTTCCAAAAAAAAAATTTTTTTAACTATCCTATTGAGCATACACAGCCTGTCCGATTAGAAGTGAATTCTGTGTTTGTAGCAATATTTTTCTTTCAGAAGATATTTCCATATTAGGCGTTTTATGAATATACACCTCGAAGCGGTAAATAAAAATCTCAAAAATACAATTTATGACTAATATGATAGAATTCTACTTTTTTTCTTCTGCAAAATGACGGTTATTGATCCTCCAGCCCAAACTATAATGGTTGTCGTATTTAGCAGTAAAAAATTTCTCTCTTTCTCTGCTGGGATTCGAACCTAGATCTTGGTGGTTAAGAGCACCGGACCGACAATGTGTAAACCTGGATTCACATCTCAGCGGAGCTAGAGAGGAATTTTGATCAAAGCTAAAAACTACAACCATTTTGATTTAGAACAGCAGCTCAAACGTCTTCAGTCTACAGACAAGAAAACTATTTTGTTACGCTAGTCAGAAGCTTAACATTAAAATTTAATCAGAGAATTTTATTTTTTTCTGTTAGAATGTTCGTCAAATCTTTTTAATTTATTATAATTAGTTAAAAATTTAACTATCTGGATAAAAATTTGTTTCTTGTTGTTGTTTAGCATTCTTTTTAAAAAATAATGTAATTGTCAAAGTATTAATTAAAAATTGATCTTTGGAAATTAAGAAATTTAAATGAAATTAAAGTCAAATTGAAAATTCCATTTAACGTCCAATAATCAAATTAATGTGCAAAATTCATAAAAATCAAACCAAGAATTTTTCTAAAAAAGAAAAGAAAACAATATCTTTTTTGGAAAACAATAAAAAGGAGGAGAAAAGAGGAGAAAACCAATCAAATATCCGGCCTTCTCTATTTTTGTACGACTTTTTTATTTGAGAGACTCGAGAATAAAAAAATAAATAATATTTAATTTTATTATTATTATTATGTTGGATTTTTATTTTTATTTTCAGGAGTTTTGCCCATTAAATTGATTTTTTACAGTTAAAAGTTTAACTGTTTTGTAGATAATTTGTCTGTCTGGCTTCAAGATTTAACAATTTTGTTAAAGTAACCACTTGGTTTAAGGTTTAATAACTTTATTTAATTTGTTTATGATCCACGTCCTTCGTTAAAAATTTGGGTTTACACATTTTTAAAATTCGTATTGTTTTTTTTATTAAAAATAATTTTTTAATTAAAAAATTAACTGATCCATCTGACCTTTTTATTGCATGTTAAATTCTTTTGTTAAAACTCTTTTTTTGTCTAGGCAGTAATCATTTTATATAAAATTTAATCTCTTTCTTTGGAACTTTATCTATTTTTTTAAAAATCCAAGTCTCTTTGGCTGCAAATTAATTTTTTTATACTAAAAATTTTACTGTGACATTTTTTGTTGAAAACGGATCATTTCTGATCGAAGTATTAACTATTGGGATAGAAATTAATTTATTTTGTTCAAACTTTGTCTTTTTTGATTCAATTAAATTGTTTTTTTTAAATTAGAATACCGTATACAAAAGAAGTATTGGTAAGTATTATATGTATTACTTTTTTTTGAACAAGCATTGAAAATCCAATACCTTTTCCCGAAAGAAGTACTAGATCCAACACTTACAATAATACGATTTAATACGAGATCCTTTTTCAAATATCACCTATTAAATTTTTCGTTGATAATTGACGTTTTTTTAAAGATAATTTATTTTTAATTGGATTAAAGTTAAAAAATGTAAAAATAAATTTTTTGTTAAAGAATTATAATTTTAATAAATTGGAGTGCAAATTAATTTTTTTTGTCACAAGCTACAACCGTTGTTGCAGAATTTTTTTCCCCCCTTACAAATTCGACAATTTGGTAAAAATTTAACTACTTGCATTGAAATTAATTTTTGTTGTTGAATTTAATTAATTAACGACTATATTTCTCTTACACCATCAGCTCAACCAAAGATTATCCATGCTGAAAATGGTGATTTAGTGATACGATCTGGAAATACTATTGCAAAATATGAGCATAATGAGTTTCGTCCATGGCTCTTAGGGACTCTATAAAAAGTCCTCTATTCCAGGTACTTAAAATTTTTATTTTTCCCAAAGAAGATTCTAATATTTCATTTTTCATAACACATTTCATAACAAGATTTGAGTCGTTTCTCATTTTTTAAATACACTAGAATCGTCTTTATATCCACCGTCCGAGAACGTAAACATTCACTAATATCCTCTCGGAATCAGATCCCACCAATGCTGATCAGCGAAGGGAAAATGGACTAACTGCGCTCTGATTAGCTTGTTTGTAACATGGTACTTCGAGGTGGTGGATGCTAAGCGGAATGAGAGTTACGCAGCGATATAAGCGCGAGAGGATATAAGTGAGAGAGGATATAACCGCGTTTCCAGTGTAGTTTTAACTTTAATACTTTTTTGTATTTGAGATGATAAATATTTTAATGTTTTTCTTACAGAATCAAGTAAAACACGAGAAGAAAGATGCAACTCAAAATAGTGTTGCTAGTGACAGCTTATAAAAATAATTCTGTGAAGTAAATAGTAGTTCTCGTATTCTCAAGTTAACGCATGTCACCACCCAGAACCTAGAACCTAAAATTTAAGTTGAGATAGAAAAAACTTAATTATTTTAATGTAAGCAAAATTGTTTTATTACCGCTGCCTTATCCAAACATTTTTATATCTGCACCTGTTCCCGATAATTTCCGATTATTGAAAAAAACTCCTATATCATAGTTTTTAAAAGTTTTTCACTACAAAAGGGCGCGGACTTTACTAATTTTTAATACCTTACAGGAGGTTTCAAAAGAACTTCGTTAAGACCATCTGACGAGTGGGTCACATGGCCACGTTCCTGCCTTACCGATATTTCTTTATTTCCTAACTTATGCTCATACGAAGAGTCATATCGAGTGTAAAATTTGAAATCAGAAATGAAAAGCACTAAGAAAGGTGGTTCTGGTACTAAATTGCAATAAGTATCAAATAAGAAAAAAACAATTATTTACAAGAAAAAAAACTTTTTTCGTGACAATAAAAATTTAGGACCAAAACCGCCTGTCTTAGTGCTTCTTCTTTATTACCCCAAATTTCCAACTCGGTGCAGTGCTTCGTCTGAAAGTGAGTAAGAAAATAAAAAAAAAATGTCGGTAAGGTAGGAATCTGGTCACATGACCCCCTCATCACATGGACCTAATGACTTTCCGTATTTTAAATTGAATTGTTTGAAACTTTATGTAGAATCTTCTTTTCAGTACAAAAATAAAATAGCACTCCGGTACACACAGAAAGTATCACATTTTTCTTGAAACATTTTCAAGGTTATTTCGGAAAAATAGTTATTAAATTTCCAAAAATAACTATTATTGCTGATTTTTCTGAACTAAAAAGGACTGAGATGTAACAGAAATTTCCTTTTCCTTTTTCAAGACGGAAAAAATAATATTTTATATAAAAAAATCTGCCGGCTGCGCGGCGGCGAATCCTAACCATAGAGTTTCGGTAGATTCAAATCTTTCTTTATTAACGAATTCGTCGAAATTATGTCACAAATGATTAAAGGATTTTAGATCCTTATTTTATTTTTTTGCATTTTGAGAATTAAAGTAGCCTCGAACAGGCCTGGTGTTCAACAAATTTAAATAAAGTTATATTGTCGAGTAAAGTCTAGGTTATTTTAAGGTTTTTTGCAGGAAGCAGTGCCGAAGGTATGTAGTAATTTTATTATTTTATCATAATTTAATTGCAACATTACAACTCTTAATGTGTATTTGTAAAACACGGAGTAATAATAAGTGTAAATATGATAATCAATAAGGTATTTGCGCAGGCGCACTATGAGCTATCCTTTTTTCTCGCAGGATAAATGGAGAACGTAGAGTGAATCGGGCATGCGCGACTACTTTGATTCTTCTCTTTTAGATCGCAGTGGGGGCGGGCGTGAGCTTAAGATATCCAGTATCTGATAGAAAACGCCAGAAGCGGCTAAAAGCCTGAAACCGCTGTTGGATAAAAATATTTTAAGAACGTGGATCAATTTAATTCAAGATTTATTATAAAGGGGGTGAGGATATTTTTCACAGATAAAATTTAATTCAAAAATGTTAGAGGCCCTTTTCAAAATTTTAAATATGGTTGCCCCGTATTTTGGACAGAATAAAAGGTGGCACTCCTAGTGAATTAGTCAAGGAGAAACTCAAGGTTTATTTTGACATTGGTTTCAACCTTATTCTCGATGCCCTGAAAAATGTCCGGAAATATGTAAATTCGAAAGGGGCGCAAATGGACCTCTTTTGTGATTCAACTAGCTTTAATTATTTTAGTTGCTCCCTTATTTTACTTTTGACGGCTGAGAAAACTTCTAGTTCAATTTCCTATTTGTACCAAGACAAAAAAAGCTCTGTAAAAAATGTAAAAAAAGTTTGTTGGTTGTTCAAATTAAAGAATTATATTGTAAAGTACATATTTACATATTATAGTATATAGTTATAATTAATATTGTAAAATGTTGTACATAGTAATATGCTATAATACGTCGCATGAGAGTTGAAGACGAAATTAATTGTTTTTTAGAAGAAATTAGGGGATACAAATTTTGCCGATTTGCAAAAAAGAAATCCTAAAAATTTACGTGTATTTGAATTTTTTACTTTATTTGTCAAAAATACCGATTTTTTTGTTTAAACGTCTATCATTTCTGATGTAATTGATATATTTATTATTTTCTTCTTAATTATAATAGCGTGCATCGTCTTCTTTAAAAATCCGCCAGATAATTGAAAAAATATTTAAAATGAATAAAACTAAAGCAGTTTTTATGAAAAAATTAAAAATAGATTTTCTTGTTCTTTTGCGATATCTTGAATAGTTTGCACAAAAATTTCAAAAATTATATTTTTAGGAAAAAAAATCTGCCGGCCTCAAAAATGGTTTAGCCCGAATGGTGCCGATGAGATTCCTTTCCTCTATTCGCAGAAACCATTTAAAAATATGTTGAAAAATAAAAAAGATGGGGGTTTCCAGAACATATTTTTTTCATGTTTTCAAAAATTTTAGGAAAAAAAAAACTATCTATGAGCATCATGCGGGCTAAACAAGTTTTGAGGTCGGGAGATATATTTTCCTGAAAATGTAATTTTTTAATTTTTCTCTTAAACGATTGAAGATATCGCAAAAGATCAAAAGATATTTTTGTAGAGCTTTTAAAAAAAATTAGAAAATTAGATTGTGATAAAAAAGAATTTTCCTTGCTACAAAGCTTATTGAGCAAGCGTCGAACTTACAACAAATGTTTATTTTCAAATTACAAATTACACGTTCAAAAAAACAAATTGAAAAGAATTTTAAGCTCGGTTTTTTGAGAAACAAGATTACTAATTTTTTCAGAAAATTTCTGGGCGGAATGAAAACAAAGACGACAAACGCTATTAGAATAAAAAAATGTCAATAACATTAAAAGTTAGAGATGCTTAAAATTATTGGGATTTTTTGAGAAAATAAAAGCACAAAATTCGAATACGCGTAACTTAAAAAAATTATTCAGCAAGTCAGAAAAATACGTATCACTCAATTTCCTCTAAAGAACAGCATATTCTTTCCCTGAGAGATTCTACGATTTCAAGTGTAGAACACGGCCTGATATGAAATGGATTCGGTCTTATATAAAGTATAATAAGTAGGTACTCAATATAGTTAAAAACTAACAAAAATACATTTGTTTACATTTACATAATATCAGTGTACGTACAATCAGCGACATAATCTAGTATTTAAATCTAAATGTCAAAATTAAAGGTACAACTTTTAAATACGTACTTTAATTTTCTAAATAAGAACTTAAAAAGACTAATTTTTCAACAAATACATGAATTTTTAGACATAGAGGAAAAATTTTAAATCAAGAAGATAAATTTGCTTCCAGAAATGAAACAGTTACATTTTAAATAAAAATTAATTTTCTGATTAAAAAAACGAATTTATAAAAAAAATTAGTATTTGCAATTAATGGAATTACTTTTTAAATAAAATGATGAACCGCAAACTGCAATAATTAAAATTTTAATAATAAAATAAATTCTTAATAAAGCGGAACGTTTTTTTAAAGTAATAGTTAAATTTGTAAAGGAGACAATGAACGTACAACAATTCACATCAACTTTCAAAGAAGAGTTGTCACCGACAGTGCGACAGTAACGGCTCTAGCTGTCACAGACTGATCAAAGTCTGTCAAGAGATCGTCATCGGGATCCACATCAAAAATAAAAGTATAAATACAATAAACGTATGAAATACGTTTCGACGTTCGAAAGTAGCCCGCCGGCACCGACAACAGCAGCTCTGCACGCGATTGGTCTGCGGTATGCGTTCGTGCGCGGATGGCTTCAGTGAGACGTATCGCACAGCCACAGCTGAAAAGCAGACAGCAAACGTATGTATTTTGGACGTGGCGCGCGGCGGTAAGCAAAGTCGTCGGAAGAAGTCGAAAAGACTTCAAAGCGCAAAGTCGATTGTAAAAAGTCGTCTTTTGGACCCTAAAAGTCGACTTTCGACTAAAGTCGGAGTTCATTTTACCAACCCTATCACAGCATGTAGCAGAGCCGACCCAACGACATGATACGTTTGAATGTATTCCTCCCATACGGAAGAGTGGTGAGCGCCGAAAAATCCCACGTTCTGGAGACACTGGCAAGTCCAGTGCGAGGCAGTGTCTCCAGAACGTGTGGTTTTTCGGCCCCCACCACTCTTCTGTATGGGAGGAATACATTCAAACGCAGCGTGTCGTTGAGTCGGCTCTGCTACATGCTGTGAAGACCAGCCGAAAATGCACGAGCACGAACCCGAGCTGGCCCGACATCACCAAGGACGATCTAGCTACTCCTCAAGTTTGTGTCGATTTTGAAATCCCGAATTACTTTAGAATCATTAGGTCTCGTGTAAAACCTGAAAATGCACGAGCAAGAACCCGACCTCTCCCGACTTCACGAATGACGATCTATGGCTTTAGCCTTTAGCTGCTCCTCAAATTTATTGAGGTTTTAAAATCCCCAGTTACCTTAGAACAATTAAAATTAAACTGAATGCGAAGATGAAAATATAAGTGATTTTATGCAAATAAATATAGGAGACAAGATTTCAGGGTCTAAAATGTTTCAAACTTAGTGCTGCATTTTGAATTGTTAAATTTTCAAACTAAGAAATTTCTTTTAAAAATACAGTTTTTAACTGAAAACTTCAGTTTATATTAAAGTTTGCAGCTAAAAAAATTAATTTTGACCCCAAAAAATGCGAAACTTTAATCAAAGAAATTAATTTTTAACATGAAAAA
>JAAAKG020149139.1:0-10108 GCA_010014905.2 Druon quercuslanigerum | reverse complement strand
GTAATACATTAATAATATTTAAGCGATATCAATGGTCATTAATGCATTTTATTTTTATTTTTTAATTCTCAGTGTTGGAAAATATTTTAAGGGTTGTAGTACAATAGGTGCCGCAGAGTATCAAGGGACATGCTGTACTTAACACCCACGCAGCGAATTCTTTCAATTTTTGTAATTTTCTGGCGTTTGACAAGTGATACTTATTTTCTTCAGCGTTTCTTAATAATTAACATGAAGCAATTAAATTGTTTAAGGTAAAATACTAAAATACCAGTGCTATCCTCATCTGAAAACTAAAAACGTAAAAAAATTTTGTTTTTCTTTTTAATTTAATTTTTTAATTTAAAATACCAGTGCTAGCCTCATCTGAAAACTAAAAACGTAAAAAAATTTTGTTTTTCTTTTTAAATACGAAGTTTTTGTGACGTTAACATTTTTTCTTCAAAAAAGATATTCAGTTCAGAGGAAACTGAAATTTTATGTGGCGATGACAAGGTGTAAAATATTGTTTTTTTGCTTTTTTGTTGTTGAAAATAAGTAAATGTGATTATTTTTCTATTTTGACACGATTTGGAATACATTTTTTTAGCGAACAGCAAGTCCCTTGATACCCTGTTGCCTACCCTGAAAGCGAAATGACTTAATGGTACAATTAAAATAGTTCCTAGTATTTCGTGGCGTAATTGCTCACACCGCTTAATCTCATACAAAAGTACATGTGATAAGGCGCTGTCAGAACTTAAGCGATAAAATAAAAGAAACTAGAGTTCAAGGCTTTCCATTTAAAAATGTAGGCTCAATTCATCGTATTCAATTTAGGTAATAACAAAGTATTTAAGATGCAAATTAAAAATGTCTGAAATAAAATTTTACATACAAAAATTTATTTTGCGATTGTATCCAGATACAAAGAACTAACTGTCTTATTTATTTATCATGGATCTATGTAACTGACATTTTTTTCGAAATTAATTTTTTTATTTTCGGAAAAAATTGATATGCAGTTAATATCCCAGAGCATAGATCCGTGGTATAAATCGACTCCTACGGTTGAGTAGTATGATCATCATAATTATGAGATTTGGATTGCAACAACGGAAGAGATCGCCAAGGAATACCCATGGATCAGCAGGAAACCCCACATGTCATGCTCGATGGTCACGAGGGCCATAATACCGAGGGACGTCCGAAAACGCTACGCTGGAAACAATAACATCCTTCCAGGCATGGAGCACATTCGGGCACCTATGACGGATGAAGACCGCCGTCAATTCGCCCTCAGTGAGGAGCGCGATGAAAGGAGGAGGCGTGGGCGAAATCGAAAGAGAAAGCGCAAAGCAGTCGCAATATCACCGAGACCATATACATTCCAAAAAAACTCGAAGATTGATAAGGAGATTTTGGAGGAAGTCACAATTGGCACGTCCCAAGTAAACTCAAATATTGAGAAGGAAATTTTGAAGGAAGTTACAGTTGACGCACCCCAAGAAAATTCTAATATTGAGAAAGACATTTTGGAGGAAGTTATAATTGGCACATCCCAAGAAAATTCTAATATTGAGAAGGAGATTTTGGAGGAAGTACAAATCCACGTTATCCAATATTTCTGAGGAAGTTGAGAGCGCAGACTCCGACGACTCCCACTCGTACGATGTTGCGTAAGTCTGGGAGAGCGTCGGCGTGAGAGAGTATAAAAAGGGCCGCAAAAGCGAAAATCAGGAGATAAGTTCTCGCAGCTGCAAAGCTCGGGTGACTAAGGGCAAAAATTGAGAAAAGGGTCTGAGGATTTATCCTCTTACTCTCCCATTCGAATACCCCTTAAAGTCGGAGGTTATTGAGAACATCTAATTTCACTGAAATTAGCTGATCAAAATATCCTTTTAGGAAAGAATCGAGAAAGATCTAACTGGGTTGATCAATCGCCCAAGTTATTTGGAATAAAGAGGACTTCCTTTTGACTTATAGTCTACTCGAGAATTTTCTCGTGCAAATCGTATTTTTATTTTTGTTGTGAATCTCCGAGCTAACAGAAAATATTACCACTAATTCTCTTTGAATTCTCCCTGAGATTATCGCTTATAAGCGTAAATTTTGTCTTTGAATTCTCCAGGAGCATTAAGCTATAAACTTACATTGTTCTTATGATCAAACGATTTATATTTGCGGTTGATGTTTATGGTCTACCAAAACACTCGCCTAGATAAATAAAATCGTTCTTTTATAGCATCGCAATTATTCTTTTCTATTACTATCTAGTTAGGCGAGTCTACTCCCCAAACTATTTTAGGTATAGAAGCAAGTGAATGCATGCAACGAAGACCTCTGAGTTTATTACAGAGTTTAAAGTAAATTCTTTTAAAAGGGACTCCGAGTCCAGATTTTGACAAACTTTCTGAGAACGGAAATAGAAAATTTTATTTTTGGCTATGGGACGCGCTTATAAGCGCCATCGATCCCAAAAATCTGTACCTTGGTCGCTCGACCCCCCGTTGCGTTGAGTGACACTCAACTCGAGCCTCAAGTTCTTACGCACCGACCTGGGTTTGACAATCCTCTTGTAGGACGTTCTTGCCTGCAGTCAGGCTGTAATAATTAAGGATTATCATAAACATTATTTAGGATTAAGATTCACATCTTTCAGTTGCAATTTTTATTAGGCTGTACACGAACTCGTGCCAACCTAATATTGAGAAGGTCGATGACCTAAATGTATCGTAGCATTTTTAAATTCGTTTATCTTTAAGTATGAAAATTATGATATTTTCTTCTGGATCTCTGTAATCACAATACATAAATTTAAAAGGCTATCTTTTCCAAAGAATCTTATAGAAGAGCAGTGAGCTCCCTTTAATCAATTTGATTTCGATATATCTGATCATAGCAAATATCTTTCATTTAATTATATGACTTGAATAACAAGCGTTTATCTCATATTTTTACACTCCGGGTGTACTTTAGCTCAGGTCTTAGTTGAAAAATGTAAAAAGACCTCAGGTTAGCTTAGGTGATTTAAGTAAACATTATATTTATAGATAGGAAAAAGAATCTTATTTTTCTCTCCAAAGATCCCCTTTTTCTTACTTTTTACAACTAATTAATATTCTCCGATGCTAATCTATTGATTACATCCTCTTAGTTAACTTAGCTTAAATTTTACGATTATTATTAAAATATCCTACAAATTGGCAAGATTACAATATATATAATTAATTATTAGAAATCAAGTAATTTTAACTTAAAAGTTTACTTTGCGAACGAAGAATAGATGGTGCAGATTATTTTTTTTATAACAATTACCTTAACAGTGTCATAGTTTTTTTACTTTCAACTTCTCCAGACCATAAAGTCTAGCAATGCTGACCACAGAATTTTTTTCACAAATATAAACAGAAAAACGTAAAAATCGGTTTTTTTTTATAATCTTCGCATGAACATAAAAGTGTAAAAAAAAAATAAAAAATCACTAAAAAATTTAATGCTGAATTTTTCTGTAAAAAATGTAAAATCGGTTAGGAATTGCCAGCTGGAAGTTATATTAAACTTAGTTTTTTTATTTCATCCCACTGCGTGTCATGAGGGTGACATGTGTGTAGGGAGTCGCGACTATGGCGCTAAAAGATGGAAATCTACCTTACCTTAGCAACATCTCGTAGGCAACGATGTTCCATAGGATTTTTATCCTGTTATTTATCATCAGAAATAATTTTACACATATATTAAAAAAACCTTCTGAACGAATAATAAAAAGCATAATGAAAAGCATTCAAAATTTGCGTTAAACATACCTGAATAGCCCGAAGACATGTTGGAGAAACACTATTAATCGAGAATGCTGATGTAGGCAAATTAAGCTTTATTAAACACTTGGAAAAAAAAGAGCTCCCGATGGCCGAGCGTGAAGCTAGCCGAGTGAAGTGGGAGCAGCGGCGCGCCCTCTTATTGGCTGCGAGGTCGACAACGAAGTCGCAGCCAGCAGTGGGGGAGCGCCGCCTCCAACGCACTACCTCGGTCTTCAAGCGTCGACACAGAAAGTAAGATAAATTTTAAGAAATAATAATTAAAATAAGAATCTGAAAATTCAAGTTTAACCTCAATGCTACCCGAGCTTCATTATCTTGACAGAATAATGAAGCTGAGACAAATAGAACGGTCGTTGAAGTTTTTACTGTATTATTTATATTAATTAATATTTATTGAACCAAATTCTTACCTTTAATTTAACTCCAAAAACCCTGAAATCCCGCCTAATTATTTGTCAATTTTTATTCTTAGTCTTACAATTAAAATTAGGCTATAACTGTCTAAATAACGGTAGACTATTAATTAGCGTTTATTACTATGAATGCTGTAATAACTATATTATAATTAGACTAGTGGTATGCTAGTATAAACCAAGAAGGGGGGGAGAGGGGTTATCGAATTGTCTGCTAAAATATCTTTAATCAGACACGCTGGTGCTTACCAAAAAGTAATTATTAACAAAAATTTGAATTTACGATTATCTAAAAAAACTCAAAAAATCGTTATGATGATATTGTAGGGTGTGTCAAAAGAACCATTTTTATTGTCTTGACTTTCTTTCGTATCGCACGTTATTTAGCTGAAATTGTTTATTTGCGTCATTAGAAGAAAATGTTTTTATTTTTGAGTACTATAAATAATTGCACAGACAATTTTTGAATCTTGAAAGAAAGTGGTCTCAAAAAAGTTCAAAATTCAAAACTTTTTGCATTTTTATCGAAAATGGTTAGCTAACAAACTTGACCTTTATTTTAGGACACTAAGAGAGTATACCAAATGCTAACTCAATCTCTCAATTCTTTCAAAAGTTATCGTGCTAACAAACTAAAAATCTACAGACACACGTAATAAAAGGGGCCAGGAATTTGGAAATCAGTATTCTGTAGCAGCCCTAGTATAATTAATTAAATTGTATACTTTTATACGAAATTTCATGAAATGATAGCTATAGCAAAATATGAAAAATAAATGCACAGACTGACGCTCAAGGTGAATTTAAATTAAAAAGATATTTAAACAAAACTTTAACACAAAAAAAACATTTGGTTGGAAATTCAACTATATTGTTGAAAAATCTTATCTCTAGGGTGTAAATTCAACTGCCTTTATAGAAAATGTACTTCTTATTAAAAACTTATATTTTCATTTTAAAATGTCAAACTTAAATTGCACCTTTCTTGATTCAAAATTCAACTTTATTTGTTTGATATTCGTCTTTTTTTTTAATATATTTCTTTTGGTAGAAAGTGGAAATTTTTGTTGTAAAATCGTTCTTTTTTTAATAAACATTTTTTAAAATAAAAATTTTTTCGTGTTTTTTGTCAGGAAAATAATCTTGCTTGAAAATTAATTTTCTTATTTCAAAATTAATTTATTTAAAAAAATTTAACTAATTAGTAGAAGATTCGTTGTTTTCTTTGGTTAAAAATTAATCTTTTTGTATAAAAATCCAATTTTATAGTTAAAAATTAATTTTGTTGAAAATTGAACAATATTTTGTTAAGTAGCAATTTTTTTTAAATTGATTTTTAAACTTAAATTTTAATTTTTTTATTTCTGGTGGAATTTATTTTAGATGAAATTCAACTTTTTGATTAAAAATTCGTGTATTAAAATGTTTTGTTTTTTGGTAGAAGATTATTCTTGTTGCAGGAAACTTTATATAAATTTATATTCAACTATTTGGAGCAGAAAACTGTAATATTTTGTATGAACCCCGTCTTTAATTTTACAAGTATATTTACAAAGATTTAAACAGATTTCCAAAATTGTAAGAAAAATCATCTGGAAGATTTTCAGGCAATTTTAAAAATTTGGCAGGTTTTATTAATCTTTTTAGAAAAAATTTAAATAATTTTAAACGATATTCAGAAGTTTTAAAAAAATTTTCAAGATAAATTAGGCGTTGAGAAGATTTCAAATAATTGACAATAAAATCACAAACACAATTTTTATTAAGATTTCTATGAAAATTTAAAATGCTTTTTTCTCCTAGAACATTTTGCAGTGGGCACGCAATTTAACGACGTAATTGAAACGTCCTAAAAACGTTTCATGGAAATAAAATTTAACACACGTTATTTAAGAAATAATGTTCTAAAAACGTTTTATGTTCGAAATACGTCTCTAAAACATTAAAGAAGATTTCAAAAGATTTTAAAAATTGTAAAAAAATATATAAAATTTTAAAGCATTTTTTATTTTGCAAGATTGATTAACATTTTTATTGAAAGTTCAAATAATTTCAAGAGAGATTCAGAAACTAAACAAGAATCATAAAAAATTTAACATTCCATACTAGTCCAACAAAATTTTAATAAAAATGTATATTTTTAAAGATTTTGAAATAAAATCTGAAGCTATTTAGGCATTTTTTTAGTTTCAAATAATGAAAAAATGTTTTCAGATTATTGGGAAAATTTAAAATGATTTTTATGTTTTTTACAGAATAATTAAGAATAGTTTAAAACAAAAACAAATTTGGAACAATAAATAAAAATAAATAATTTTTAACTTAAAAAAAATGGGATTAAGTTTTACTTTTGCTAAGCTTGGACCGTGTTTGGACCATGCCCACATTTCTGCACGTGATTGTTCTACAATATACTACTTTATGGAAAGCTTATCTTTTTATTAAAAATTCAAATAACTATTTGGTTGATTTTTTTATTTAGTTTTTTGTCGATTTGGCTGCTTTTAATTAGAGTTAAAAATATTTTCTTGTTTAAAATATCAATTATTACATTTGTTGTTGAAAACACATCTTTTTTTGTTGAAAATTTAACTACTTGTTTAAAGTTGAACTGCTTTGTAGATTAATAAAAAGCAGTCAGATTTAACCTAGCCACAAATGCAACGTTATTATTGAATGAGCTGAGGCGGGGCGAACATAAGACGGATCCGAAAGAGAGGATTGTTCAGCTATAAAAATAGATTATCATCTACGAGCAAAACTAAATTTCATGTAAAAAAGAAAAGAAATCAATTTTAAATAGGACATTTAAATATTCAAAAAAAGACATTTAATTTTCAATTATACAACAAATTTTAACTAAACCAATTAATTTTTTACAAAAAAAAATTAATTTTAAATGAAAAAGACCATTTTTTTAACAAAATACATGAATGGCTACAAATATTTGTAAAAATAATATGTGTTTTAATAATATTTAGTAAAATACAGCAATGTTTATTTTCATAAAGGAATCAGATAAATAAATTTCAAATTTAAGAAAATCAAGTACAATGCATTCATTCCTTTGATTCAAATAGCTTCATATTAGGTTAAGTGTCTAAGTTAGTCCTAAATGTTAATAAAAATGTATTAATAAATATTTTAATGAACAATTTATCATAGAAAAGTATTAATTATAAAATATTTCAGGAATTGTTACTGACTGAATCTATTATCTTATTTAATCTTATTTATTATTAATTTTCAAACTATTTAAATTGAGAAACCTATTTTTATCTACGCGTAACTGCCCAAAATTTTTTATTTGTTTATCTAAACTGTCCATAAACATATTTTTACATTTCACTAATCATCTGAAAACTACCCTTAAACCAAACATGTCAATTCTTCATCAAATGGGAATTTAAACACTGTATTTTCGTCTTTTTTTACTTGAAAATATTTAAATTTGTCTAATACAATATTCATTATGATTGTTTAATTGCTTTCAACTTATTAAAAATAATAGAATTTGTTTAATATTCTATTAGTTTAATGAAAAATAGAAAGATATTTGAAAATTTTAGAAAAAAAAACCGCAACATTCTAACAATTAGGCTAAGAGAATACTATTAACAATGACAATAAATGGTATAAACAATTATGTTCTTAACTTGAATTTATTGTTACATTAGACCTATTCAAAATTGGACAAAAAGGCAAAAATTTTAGAAAAAAACGGCATCTATCTAGCATTATTCTAAAATAATATTATCAATAATAATAATAAATTGTATAAACAATTAATTTTTTTGGCTCTAATTATTTACTCAACTTATCCTTATCTACTTAACTTATACCCAAGATATTTGTAACCAGGGTACTTTTTTGACCATTGAAAGAGAGTTACTTCGGGGACTTATTAGTGCATGCAGAAGTGTTAAAGGCGACCGGATTAAAAAGATGCTCGGAAAGATGGATATAATTTCGTGGCTACCGAGGCCTAGAAATTTGGACATTGAAAAGACAGGTAGATTGACTACCTGAGGTGGCAATGTGGCCGGGTGCCGACTTGAAGTCGGCACCCGGCTACCTCACTATAGAGAGGAGGCATTAGCAGAAAAAGGGACAATTAAATTAAAATTACTATTGCTATTGTCCATATTTAACAGTACAATTATATAGCGAACGAAGTTATTAATAGCAGAGTAAAACGTTCGATCGTCAATAATTGTTATATGCTACGTAATTTTAAACCACTCCATATGTCTTTGTAAATTTTGTGATCATACACCGTTGATGATGCTAGATTTTAACTATAACAATGCGTTAATTAAACGCTTCTAACAGCGGTTACTACAATAAAAAACAATTATTATATTTGCCCCACTTGCTTACGCGTCATTTTGCAATAAAGAAAAAAAACTACTGCTGTCATTATTGAAGAATTTGTCTTCCAGATGTACGCAACGAAAAAAAATAAGTTATTCGCCACAAAACAAGTAAATGAGTTTTAATATAAGCTGTTTGAACAAAATTATGGTTTCATCAACGACATGGACGCATTCAAAAAAGAAATTATATCTTTTAATGCGTCCATTTTAACACCATGTTTTAGAGAATGGAAACAACAAATTTTAAGAGCAGTCTATGTTTCTAATATGTGGAGCAATGCTTACAAAACTACTCCTTCTTCGTTGGACCCAGCTAATTATGGTTGGACATTGGAAAATGATGGCAATTATACTTTTAAATGGATTGAAAGGCCAGAAATTCCAGAGTATATACAAGGCATAACGTTAACAACACCTGATATTGCGAAAGGTAAATCAACACTATAATAAATGATTAATATTCGTCATAATTAAAATTAAATAAATGAAATAAAAATAAAAGACAAAAAAAGCAAACGGCTGTACTTACGTGCTGCTTACGCTCAAAAATATATTATTATTACTCAAAGTTTACTTATCATCTTTACTGAAAAAAATGTAAAGATTTAATATTTAAAATAATTTAAACATGATAATAATCAATTTATCTACGTATTGAATTAATTTCATTTATAAATTTTTTTGTATATTTTCTAATTATTTGGATTTTGTCACATAAATTGATTATGATATTAAAAAGTTATTCTTTTCAGATTCTACTGAGAACGACAATACTCAAAAAGACTTTTAGGATTCACTTAAGGAAAATGTTGGTACTGACAATGGTGGTGATGATGATAAGGGTGATGAGGATGATGATGATGATGATGATGATGTTTATAATGATAATGATAATGATAATGATAATAATGATGATGATTATAATGGGATACTGTATAGTTAGATGGCAGGTTGTTAGAAATCAGGGTTATAATGTTGACACTACTGTCAGTACAGATGGTCTGCTGTTCGATAGTTTGTTCATTTAATGTATAAATATTATAAGAAACCAATAGCAGACTGTAAAACATTGCCAAAAAACAGAATATTTTTGCATACAGTTGAATCACATCTGCCTATACTTCATAGTTCGCGAATTGCTATAGCAATACTTTTACTTGATATATATATTGTAAAATTTTATATTAATTCAAGAGGCAGGCTACAAAAAATTGTTCCGAGTTATTGTGAAAAATTTGTTAGTTCGCCGAGATGTCTACAATATTTATAAGTCGACAAACAGAATGCCTTGTAAAAATTTGTCAATCTCATGTTGAGATAAATCTAAACTATAACCGTCTCGAAATAATTTTTTTGTGGCTTGTTTTTCTTTTTGATATCTAGATTTCATGTTTAAACATGAGGTACCACGGGAACAAATTATTTTAGTGCTTAAAACTATTGCTTTGAGCTATAAATATGTGCCTAATCAAAGGCAGCCTGTAAAAAATATGTACCTTTTGTCTGCTACTGCCTCCTG
>JAAAKG020149138.1:0-10108 GCA_010014905.2 Druon quercuslanigerum | reverse complement strand
GACTTTGAGAAATCGATTGGTTTGCCGTAGAACTCAGGTTTTTTAAGGTCAGGTAACTTCCTTTTCCTTGTAAATACGTTGATAAGGTCTTCAATCTCGAAGATAAAAGGTAGCTGATATTTGCTAATGGTAGTCTGAAGGAATGAAGCGTGAATAGCAGTTTTTATGCTAAAGCTAAGATTAGATATGACTTCGTCAGTGTGTGTAGTGTTAGTAAAGGCTCAAAGTTAACATGAGTTTATAGGGTGAAGTTGAATGTTTGCCAATATGCTTTTGCAAAGTTATAGCGAGGCGTGACCGGAGCTTTTTGACAATTAGTAAAAAGGCTTAGATGAAATAATCAATGATCTGTGTCACATTTATGAATTATGAGCATGCCATGATTGTATAACTTATTTTTCGAAATTTTAAAGACAATGATGTTAGATTCATGTTTGATGTTGTGGGAGGAAAATATGTTCGACTCTGATGCGGAGACAGACAGATAATAGTTGTTTCTGAATTCAAACAAATATTTTTCGATTTTGATGATTGTTCTGCTAATCCAACCTAAGTGTTTAGTGTTCAGGTTCCCTGCAGAAATGACCGACGATGCAAATTTGATTATTTTTCTGCAATCATTTTTTGTGAATTTGCAAGAGAGAGTCTGGTAAAGAGAGATGATGAATTATTTGTATGGATTCACTAAGTAAAGTTTTAATGAGCAAGCAAATGGTGATTTTATTCTTGTAGATGTATGTCGCTAATTTATGCCATCTTTTAAAGATAAACTGAGCATTTCAAAAATTTATTTTTAAATTGTTTTTATTGCAGGTAGCCATTTTCGATACCGAGTGGTAGTGTATTACTTATAATCACGGCTTTTGAATTTATGGCTTCTGGAGAAATTTTAGTTTGTTGGCTGGGAATTTTCTCGGCGATGTGTTGTTTAACGTAAGTTTTAGTAATTTTCGGTGTTTTATTTGGTTGCATAGTTTCAGGGTTGATCTTGTGTGCGTCTGAAGTAGAAGCGACAATAGCGCTACCTGCACATCTTATTTATTAGGAGCCGCTCAGTCACGTAAATGATTAGGTTTTGATGTATTGATTAAAGGTTTTCTGGAGGCTTTTTTAAAATCAGAAGAACCTCTCTAGTCAGCAAGGTGGTTTCCAGCACACTAAGGGCAAGTGGCTGGTGATTCCGGGTCCTTTTTGCATAAGAAAATCTTGGGTTTAACATAAGGCTCAACTTTAATTTCAATATACACAATAGAGTGCACATTAGGAAGCGCCTTAGATTGTGGGGTATTCGGCACCGTTACCAAAAGAATTGGTAAGGATTTATTTGTTTGTTTCTCATGTGTGCAACTGACATAATAACGATCCGGTTCTCTTGAAGTTGAGAAAGTAGTGAGTCCTCGGGGTAAGCGATAGAGATATTTCTGTTAACTGGTTCGATAGTTGAAGAGTTAATGCTTAGATATCTTTTAAAAGTGTGTGAAGAACGGTATAAGGGTCCTTTGGCCTTTTAATTATTAGTATTTCACGTGTCGGCGAATACTTTAGTATTTTATAATGCCATGCGCACGACTGATGTGACCGAATATTGGCCACTCCTGGCCAATATTTGATTCTTGCTTTATGAGGTGGCGATGGAGTAGTTGTTTTCGATGTCTTCGTCTTTCATCTTGGTGATGGTCACTTCGCTGAAACTATTTTTTTCTGTTGGGCTGCAAACTGGCTTCAACATATGTGACATGGAAGTCACAGAGCGCAACATTTTTTAGGCAATGCGATGCGTTTGATAGACCAGAATCTATCAATCTATCCTGGAAATCATCTTATATTCCATTGAAGGCTGCTGTCTACTTTCCTTACTTATTGGTTGGTATTCGTTTATGATATGGAGAATATCTTTGGGGCGATTAATTTCTATCCACTGAGACAGAGTAAGGTGGAACTATCACTTGGGAGATAGTGAGAGGGCAGATATTAGTAGAGGTGTGAGTAGGGAGTAGGGAGCAGTGTCTATCTCACAAGATAGAGAAAGAGATAGCGCAAGGAAGTTTGAGATGGAGAAAAGGTGAATAGGCAGATGGAATGATGTAGGTAAGCGGTTGTTTTTGATTTTCACCTTTACATTAGAAAGAAACGGGTTAGCGTTAGATAGACACGTTAGTTAGACTGACTAGAAAAAAAATTATAAAACTTTTTAAACAAAGTGAAGGGGCAAAAAAAATGTTTAAAAAATTTTCAACATTTTTTTAAAAATTATGTTTAATAGATACACATCTAGCTTTTTTTTAAAAAATGCCCTTATTGTCTACTTTAACATATATTTTACCCAAATTTTTCATAGTGGTACTTCATGGGTTAAAAAAACAAACTCTGGCGTAGAGCGCTGTGCGTGTATTGCCTACAGCGTATTAAAAAAATGTCATGAAAATTTTCAATATTTTTTCTGAGGTTATGTTTTAGAGATACACCTTTGGTTTTTATTTTTTAAATGCACTTATTGTCTGCTTCAACATATATTTCACCCAAATTGTTCATTGGGCTACTTAATGTCTTTAAAAAAAAAAAATCTCGCGCGGAGCGCCGTGAGTGTATGTAGCGCAGTCTTGGATTCCAACCCGGCTTGTGCGATACTATTACTCTCATTCCGTTATTCACTTGTTTCGAGGTGATTGTCAAATATTTTTCCGGCATCATACAGCCTGTCAGTACACCAACTGTCTGATTCCGTGATTCACTTGCTTCGAACAAATCGTCAAATACTCTCATGGATTCTTGATGTCTGCCACGATAAAAATTTTCGGACCAGCTATTCACTTGTTTTGAGATGATTGTCAAATGTTTTCATAGCATCTTATAGCTAGCCGCACACTAACTTTATAAGTCCGTTATTCACTTGTTTCTACTGATTGTCAAATTTTTCGCCACATCTTAATGATTGTCAATACGCTAACTTTCTGATACCGCGATTCACTTGTTTCGAACAGACTGTCAAATATTCTCTTAGAATCTTTCTGCCTGCCATGATACTAATTTCCTTGATTCGTTATTCACTTGCTTCGAACAAAACTTGATTATCATCTGTCAGCAGTAATAATTGTACTACATAATTGCGCTTAAAAATAGCTCATTCTTTGATTAAAAAATGTTTCAAACAAAAATAAAGCTCAACTAGTACTAGCTGATTAAAAAGGATGACAAAAAAAGATAATAAAAAATGCAACTGAAGCAAATAATTTTTCTCTTTCATTAAACCGTATGATAGTTTTTAATGACATTTTGTGCCTCAATTGTCCACTCTATTCATAAAAAAATCTCAACTGTGTCTCTAATTTTGACGAGGAGAACACCTTTCATTCCTTGAATGACTCAATTAATAATGATCCAACGTTTCAAATTAAACTTAAATCATATGATGAAATTCCCGATGTTAAACGAATTCAACTTCCTATTTAGCGGACTGCTGTAACTCACAAATATTGTTGCATCTGCTTCTCCACGACGAATTTACCTACAATCCCTGAAGAAGTTCGAGTGCAGTCCTACCTTAAGAAGAAAATATACATACCACAAAGAAACCGGTGCTGTCAAGATCATATAATCAAAAATCTTATATTTTATGAAGATTTTGATCTCTTGAAGGTGCACTCTAACACGTCAAGTATCACTGCATTGGAGTTCTCTGAAGTAATGGAATCACTTTCTATAAGGTGTGATTCAAGTTTATTCGATACAGTAGGTAAAAATAGTCTTTCCGAAAAAAATTTTTATAATTACAGGGTTAAATGGGGAGCAACTTAATGCTGTTAAAGAGATATTTATCTCGCTCCGAAATAGCCAAACCCTTTCGGTGACACAAGCACTTGTAGTCTTTTTGTTAAAATTACGTTCTAGAAACTCTATTAAAATGCTTTCTTCTTACAGTTATGAAATGAACATGGTGTATGCGATTATGCTGCCAGTGTTGTCACAAAAATTCTGTGGGCAGTGGAATCTGTGCACGGTGTACTCAAACAATAATATCGCCTTTTGGATAAAAAAATTGATAACAAACTGATACTAAAAATTGGTCTATACTTTAAACTCGCGTCGTTCCTCAATAACACTTTTAGGAAAATATTTTCATCTGATTCATACACTTTTGATGATATTTTGCAAAGAATGCATACTCAAAGAAATGTGCAGAATACTTTGGCTACTGAAGTAAAAGAAAACGGATAGCTTCGTCGGAAACTTCCTTTCAAAAGTGTCACGTCAGACAACATTTTAAATTTTCCGGAAATGATTGAAAGAAATTTTAAAATCTTGTTCAGTGGAACCTATCAACTTGCTCAAGCTGTTTTATATTTGGCGGAAATCGTCGATACAGATGCTGGTATTTCATTCCGTTCACTGAGCTCTTTCTTACATAAAGCTTAAATTTTCACTTCTTCAAATAGTGTAGGAAATTTGCGATCGTATTCCTTCAAAAATATGGCGTGTGCTTAGCGCCTTGTAACGATTTTTGTTGAAAGGATTGATGCATTTATAAGCGCATTTTCTTTGATTACTTTCACCTTTCTTAGGGGTCATAGACAGTTAAAAACTGGGTTAAAAAACCATAGCATGTGTATGGTAGCTGAAGTTTGAAAAGTGCTTTTTTAAAATGCTATTTCATTTTTAGAGTAATTTTTTAATTTCATAAGTTGCCGTGTTTAATTTTCCCGGTCGTGCCTGATACAATAAGCTTTCTGGCCGGATCCCGGCTGGACTTTATGGATAGGAACCGGGCGTAAACTTTTCCAAACTACAAAAATAGGTCATTTCAAATAGCAAATTAAAAAATTTAAATATCAAAGACAATAGCTTATGAAAAACCGCCAAGCTTTTCGCAAAACCTAACACAGGAAAAATTACAAAACTTTACGGATCAAATGGAATAACATACAATAATATAGAAAAAGTTAACTTATTAGCAGAACATTTTGAGAAAGTGCATCATCTCATATAGAAGTATTAAGAAAACTAGCTTACATACAAAAATGATAAATTATGCTACACCTAGGGAAATACAAAAAGCTATGAAAAAAAGAAAATCTAGAAAAGCTCTTGGTCCAGACGGTATTCAAAACATAATACGTAAAAATCTACCCCGTAGAGCAATAGTCCAGATCACGTATATCTTCAACTCTTGCTTTAAATTGTCGTTTTTTCCAAAAAAATAAAAAACAGCTAATATCCTCGCCTTTCAAAAACCAGGCAAAGACAATCTATTTCCACAAAATTACAGGCCAATCAGCTTACTACCGACGCTATGTAAAATTTTTAAAATTATTATGCTAAATCAAATTAATAAACATGAAGCAATAAATAAATTAGTTATATTGGAACAATTTGGTTTTAGGCAAAAACACAGCTCGGTCGAACGATTATTCAGACTTACTAATCATTTATCCCGTCAATTTAATTTCAATAAACACACAGCAGCAGTAATGCTGGATATTGAAAAAGCGTTCGATACCGTCTGGCACAGAGGTTTAATATACAAGCTCAGTAAACTACAAATTCCTATGTACATGATTAAAATCCTTGTTAGTTACTTAAACAATATAAAATTCAGCGTCGCATACAACAATCTAAAATCCGAGATAAAAACCATTGTAGCAGGCGTACCGCAAGGCTCAATATTGGGTCCAATCTTGTTTCTATATTATATTAACCACATTAAGAAAAATAAGAAAACAAATATAGCTATATTCGCCGACGATACAGCTATCTACGCCTCCTCTTGGAAAAAGTGTATGGCAGTTAGGTATTTACAAAAACATCTGAACGAATTAATGAGATACTATCATAGGTGGGAAATTAAAATTAACGCAAAGAAAACCGATTTCATAATTTTTAGTAAAAAATCCAAAGAAGAAGGAGAGGAGATCATCTTAATAATAACAGATAACGTATCAATACATCACCAAAAGACTACAAAATACCTAGGAATGATACTAGACTATAAGGTTTTATATAGACAACATATTAAAGAAGCATGTACAAAAGGTTAAATAGTTGTTCAATAGACAAAGTGCGCTTAACATTAAGAACAAACTCATTCTCTATAAAACATTTATTAAGCCAGTATTATTATACGCTGTACCTGTCTGGAGCAGTGCCTGCATATGTCACATCAAAAGACTGATATTACTAGAAAATAAACTATTACGGCGGGTCTCTAATGCAAACCCAAGAAAGCGAAATGTAAAGATTAAGAAAGATCTCAAAATAGACGATATTTTTATTAATATACTTGAAATGACATACAAGTTTTATACTCATCAACTAGGCGAATCTATAGCACTAAAAAGCATACATTTATATAACAAAGATAACGCTCCGTTTAAAATAAAATACAAATTACCATATGATCTCATAATACAATAACCGCAACAAATCAGCGACAGAAAATTATAAAACTAGCTTATATTGTATATATTAGGATAATTATACGTTAAGATAGGTTAAGCTAGCATAGTCTACATGAATATCTATTTGGATTTTTTACGTTCTGATCTTTTTGCCCAAAATCATAATCGAAACACTGTTATGCTGGATTGAAATAAAATAATCCTTCAACTATAAATATTCCACAGATTTCACTGAAAACTGGGCGCAGGATTTTAACTATACACTTTTATGTAAGAATCCATGTACACTTACCAATGAAAATATAAATAGAATGGTTTTTAAAAGAAAAAAGAAAGGAATGTCGAATAAGTGACTTCCGAAAATACATATGCGTTGATTTTTTAAGCAGGAGTCTGATTGAAATATTTGTTATTTATCAACAAGATGCATGTGACGAACGCTTATTTACACGAGCATATAGTATTATTGTTTTTCGGAAAAGCAATACAATGAAGGTCTACCACGTTGTGCTACGGGCGGGGCTTGGGAGTCAGCGTCCTGAGCGTATCGGAGTCCTTAACGCTTATTTTCATAAATTAAAAATTCTAAATCCTACTTTCTAATCTACATAGTCTTATAGGAAAAAACCTAAGCTTCCTTTAAGGCCAGAAGTGCAAAACAAAAGCAAATTTTCGTAAGAAACGATATTCACGAAAATAAACTACTATCCTACACTTTGCCTAAGTTTACCTTAGATCGGACAACTTCGACTTTTCGACTGGGTGCTGGGATCGCGTGCTAATCTGAAAAATTGAATCCGATCCCAGCTAAATCACGGTAAAATTTTAGCCATAACCACGTATCACGACCGTGAGATAGGTGGTAACAGTCTGTGATGGAATCAATACGATGATCCGAAAAAAGTCTCGTGCACCCTGAGGACACAGAGCGACTTAAGGATGACCGCCTTCTACATTTTCCCCTGCTATATATGGCGGCAAATTTGAAAGTGTACAGGCTAAATACTGTCTGAAAATAGAGAACTATATAAATAAATTGGAACATTTCTGCTGTTGCATTATGATTACCTTTGTACACTTACACAAGTTTCGTTTCGAAATATCTGTTTTTTCTTCTCGATGCGGCGTGAGCATGAAAGACGACAAACAATGCCATATCTTTCCTACTACGTAAATTATTAGTCGAAAAAAATAATTGGAATATTTATCAATTTTATATAATAAATAAATTCATACTTTACCATAGAAAGCGCGTTTTATTCTAATCAACGAAAGGGTTTTACACAACTTTAATTGAAAAATAGCAATCTTGACAACTGAAATTGCTGTAGAAATATTTTTGAGAAAATTGTTTTATCTAGAAAGGAGCCGAGAATAAATTATGTGTGTATATAAAAATAGAGATGCTTTTCGAAATCCCTTTAACGATTGATGCACAAAAATCGTGCAGTGAAAAAAGATCTAAAAAGTTGTTATGAACCACTTTTTGTTAGAATACTTGGTTTCTGTTTTGTTTGTAATAAACAAAATGGAATATAAAGAAATTAATTTTTCGGACGAACCATACAAGCTGTAAAAAAATGAAGAAGCAGAAGTTGCTCTTCCTAAAAAAGCTAAAAGTTTGTAATAATTAATTTTCTAAATATTAAAAAATAGCATTACATATTAAAAAATGACATTTTTCAAAAAGCGACACAAGGTATGAACAGAAATTACTAGACACAGAAATTTCAACCAAAAAGGAAGTTCAAATTTTGTATTCATAACTTTTAGTCAAACTACACAATAGACAATAGGGCGCACGCTACAATAACATTTTACCTAACAAATATTTCCCCCTCTATTATATCTGAAAATTCAGATTTTATCTCGTCTTTCTACCACAAGCAGAAGCAGAGATAAGCGCTCAAACTTAAACAAATTGTTGGGGTCCTTCTATTTAAATTATGAAATTTTGTTCATACCATCAAATTTGTAGTGCTCCAAAGAATAAGTACATAAATTTTCACGCCTTTATCTCTGTTTTGGAAAGAATTGCATCAATTCAAAGTTATCAAATTACCCAAATATCCCAATTTGCATAAATTTGAACAATTTAATGATTATTTTGGATAAACTTTTATTTATTAAGCAGGTAAGTATAGATTCTTTAAGAAATTATGCCTCTTTTATTAATTTGTTTAATGAAAAAAGACTATTTGTTGTAACGCGATAAAATGAATTATAACAGAAGTTTTGTTATCTTGCAAATTATTAACTTTAGAGGAACAGTGTTTATTACAAAATTGTGTGTTTCAATTGGTACTTTTAAAAGATCGTTCCTTTTATCTATTCTCGAAATACTTTTGTGGTTATTGGTAAAAGTATTTGTTGTCGCTGATGTCGAAATAATTTTTGTTTTTCATGAGCTTGTCTAGCAAGAAAACAAAATTGTCCAAAATTTCAAATTTTAAATGATGAATCGAACGTCTATAAAAAAATAATTAATTCCGAAAATCTCGAGATTAGCACATTTGCCAAAGTTCTGCTACACAGATTCGGAATCTAGAGATCATTTTACATAAGAATAAAAAAAATCGAATGGACCTCGCCGATCCGACGGAAATGGGGTTGGAGTCTGGACTAACTGGCCTGTCGAAAGAAATTGAGGCTCGGGATTCTATAACCCCTTACTTCTGCCACTAAAATTAGAAGGGGCTACCTTATTAAATTTACATTTAACTAAATTTGATAAAATTCTTACGAAATTACTTGCAACTAGGGAAAAGTAAATAAAGTGGACAACGTTACACATCTTCTAACCACACTTCTAAGTACTCATGATGGTGTGATAACTGTCCTTGAAATCTTTAGTGATGAAAATTTCAACCTCATATTTGTCAATAATCGTCTGCTACACCACGAAGTAAAAATAAGGAACGAAGCGAATACAGAATGTAGATTGAAAGCCTCCATCATTAAGGGAAACCAGTGTGAACATTAAAAGAAAGCAGCAGAAACCTTACTAAGGCAATAATAATTTTAAGTTGAACAAACCAAATCCCAAGAATCCCAATAATAAATCTACAAATATAGGGCGTGACCATTGTGACAGGACAAATTATGTAAAACAGGACTGTATATACTTTAAACGAGTCAATGAAGCTAAACAGCAACCAAGGAAAAATCTCGGTCTGCTGTAACCTCCTAGCAATATGGGATGACAAACAATACTGACAGTCACATATTTGCATTTGTGCTTGGAATTCGAAACTGTAATAGGGCAAACAATAGCAGTGGGAATAATTTACTGTTACTCTTTGATTCTGGAGAAAGCGAACAGATAATTAAATCATCATCAGCAAAGGCATCCCTGGGCTCCTGGAAAACATCCTTTACTTCTCAAAAATCACTTAAAATCTTCTATCTGTCTTTCGGCTTAAGGAAAACCGGATGAGAGTTGTATTCCGCAAGGAAGGCACCACCATTAAGCATGGTTATAAAATAATTATAAGAGATAAACCTATGGTCAGATTAACGGAAGTAGCTTTTCCAACTGCACACCAAGTCGCAAATTCACTTGGTTCAAGAAAACATTACCTGGTAATGTATGCATCGATCATTTACAGATGTTCTTGATTTGAGAAAATATATTATTGGACGGAATATTACATTTTTTTGATCTGAAAGTATATGACATTCAGTTAAGCAATATTGATTTAATGTAAATATATATA
>JAAAKG020149137.1:0-10109 GCA_010014905.2 Druon quercuslanigerum | reverse complement strand
GATACTTATTTCAGAAGAAAATTAGAATTTTTTAAATCGCTGTCAGAAATTTCAATTGTTTATTAAAAAATAACTTTTTAGATTTTTTTAAAAAAATTTACAGAGAGTATTTCTGGACTATAAAACTTGGTGTTAGTCAAATTTGATCTCGAAATATGAACCTGGGGAAATTCGTGGTCCACTTGGGAAAGCCTCACCCAAAGATAAATTTTTACCAGAAATAAAATAGTCACATTTTCAGTTAAAAATATTAATTTTAAACAAAAAAACAAATCATTTACCAAGTAGGTAATTTTTAAAATAATTTGATTTCTTAACTAGGAAAAATTAGTGTTTCCAAAAATATCGAGCGCAACAAGAAAATAGACATTAATCATTTTTTCGTTTTTCAAAATTTTCTTTTTTATCGTAAAAAAAATCATTACAGTCTAATGTATATAGATTTGTTAGAAATAATTTAAGTTAACAAATAGTCCAATTTATTCTTCCTTCTCAAAAAAATTCTCTTTCATCATAAATGTATCGAAATAGCTTTCCAAAATTATTGAAATCCAGAATGAATTTCTAATGAATAACGTTAAACAATGAAAATAATTTATTGTAAAATTTGGTTGCAAATTATGCACATAGAGATACACAATAGTAAATTTCAAGGTTTTTTTATATATATATCTGCAGTATTATTCATTTTATGCAAACGAATTATATCACTAAATACACTAACAATAAGTTCGGGTAAATGATTATGAACTTCTCTCAATACAATTAGCTACTCCACGCCAGAAATGACGTACTCTAAATTAATTATTAAATCGATGTAACATAATTCAGTTATCTGTTGCTCATTTAGCTTTCGAATGTCTATAATTAACATTATTTTACATAAGTCAAGCGGTTTATTTAACTAAAATATAAACTTAATATTTATACGAACTTTTTCGATTTGAGGGGAAAATAAATTTCTGTTCAAAATATAACTTTCAAATAACTAGTTATTTTTTAGGTTTATTTGTTTATTTAATTTTACGACTACATACAAATATAATTATCGTTATTTATTCTTAACGAAAAATTTAATAGTTAATATATCAATCCAAAAATATTATTATTCCAAGCAAGAAGTAGTTGAATTTCTCTAAAAAAATGTAAAATTTCAATCAAAGAGTTGAATTTTAAACTAAAAAATTATTTTTCCACCAAAAGTGGAATGATTAAATTTTCACTTGGAAAAATTCATTTTAAACCAAGAAAACACGAATATTCAAAGCAAAGATAAATTTTCAACGAAAAATTTAATATTTGTTGTGTAATTAAAAAAATTTGTTGCTCTGAATAAAAAATAGTTGAACTTACTTGAAAAAGAAAAATTTTTTAAAAAATATTTTTACTCTGTACAAAAATAGATAAATTTTTTACAAATGGGATTCATTTACAACTAAATAGTTCGATTAAAAAAAAAACAATTTTTTACTAAATGTGAAATAAATAAATTTTCAACAAAAAAAAACAAATTTTCAACAAAAAAATAACTTTTAAAATCAATAGGTCACCATTTAAGAAAGTAGTTGAATTTTCAACAGACAAAAAAATGAATCCTAAATAAAATGTAATATGTAGTTGATATTCAAATCCAAAAATATTTTTATTTTAAATCAATATTAACCAAAATAGGTTAATTTTCAACCAGTTGTATTTTTAACCCAAAAAAATAAATGTTTTAAAGTGAGATAAATTTTCAACCGACTAAATTAATTTTAAACTAAAAAACATTGTCTACCAAAATTAAAATGATTAAATTTCCAATTAAAAAGTTAAACTTTTAACCAAAAAAGATTAATTATTCTTAACGAAAAATGTAATAGTTGATATTTTATTCCAAAATATTTTGATTTTAAATCAAAAATAGTTTAATTCATCCAAAAAATATCAAATATTTTCCAAAATAGACAAGTCTTGAAATAAATACTTGACTTTTAAACTAAAAAATATCAATTTTCTAGTAAAAGTGCAATAATTTATTTTTCATTTAATAACATTAATTTTTAAAAAACGCATTTTCAATAAAATAGATAAATTTCAACCAAATAAGTGAATCTTTAACCAAACATATAAATTTTCTACTAAATTTGGAATTTTTTATTTTTTATTTTAAAAATTAATTCTTAACCAAGAAATTATTTTAAAAAAATAGTTTACATTTTAACCCAGCAGTTCAATTTTCAATTTTAAAAAATGTATTCTTAAATAAAATTGTAATATGTAGTTGACATTTTAATCCAAAAATATTTTTATTTTAAATCAAAAATAGGTAAATTCATCCAAAAAAGAGAAATATTAAATAAAATAGTTGAATCCTCAAAAAAATTGGTTTATTTTCAACCACTTGTATTTTTAAACCAAAAATATTAAATGTTTTAAAATGAGATAAATTTTCAACCTACTAATTGACTTTTAAACTAAAAAACATTGTCTATCAAAATTGGAATGATTAAATTTCCAATTAAGAAATTAAACTTTTAGCCAAAAAGATGAATCAATATCAACGAAAAATCTAATAGTTGATGTATCATTCCAAAATATTTTTATTTAAAATCAAAAATAGTTTAATTTATCCAAATAAAAATTAAATATTTACCAAAATAGATGAATCATAAAATAAATGCTTGAATTTTAAACTAAAATATATCAGTTTTTTACTAAAAATGTAATAATTCATGTTTCATTAAAAAAAAAATTATTTTAAAAAAACGTATTTTCAATAAAAATAGTTAAATTTCTAACAAAATAGGCGAATTTTTATCGAAAAAATGACTTTAAAAATAGTTTACCTTTCAACCCAGTAGTTCAATTTTCAATTTAAAAAAATTAATTCTCAAAGAAAAATGTAATATGTAGTTGATACTTTAATCCAAAATTATTTTTATTTTGAATCAAAAATAGTCGAATTAACAGTTGTATTTTTAACCAAAAAAGAATTAATATTTTCCAGACAAGATGAATTTTCAACCCACTAATTGAATTTTAAACTAACAAAAATTGTCTACCAAAATTGGAATGATTAAATTTTCAATTAAAATATTAAACTTTCAACCAAAAAAGATGAATTATTCTCAACGGAAAATGTAATAGTTGATATATCATTTCAAAATATTTTTATTTAAAATCAAAAATAGTTTAATCATCCAAAAATATCAAAGATTTTCCAAAATAGATGAGTCTTAAAATAAATAGCTGAATTTTAAAGTAAAAATTATCAATTTTCTACTAAAAGTGAAATAATTTATTTTTCAACAAAAAAAAATTAATTTAAAATACGTATTTTTAATAAAATAGTTAAATTTTCAACCAAATAGATAAATCTTTAACCAAGAATTGACTTTTAAATAAATATTTTACCTTTTAACCCAGTAGTTCAATTTTCAATTAAAAAAAAATTAATTTCTAAAGAAAAATGTGATATGTGGTTGATACTTTAATCCAAAAATATTTTTATTTTAAATCAAAAATAGTTGAATTCATTAAAAAAAATCAATAAAATAGTTGAATCCTCAAAAAAAAGGTTTATTTTCAACCAGTTGTATTTTTAAACCAAAAATATTAAATGTTTCAAAATGAGATAAATTTTCAATTAACTAATTGAATTTTAACTAAACAAAACTGTCTACCAAAATTGAAATTATTAAATTTCCAATTAAAAAATTAAACTTTTAACCAAAAAAAAGATGAATTATTCTAAACGAAAAATGTAAAAGTTGATATATAATTCCAAAATATTTTTATTGAAAATCAAAAATAGTTTAATTCATCCAAATAAAATTAAATATTTTTCAAAATAGATGAATCATAAAATAAATACTTGAATTTTAAACTAAAATATATCAGTTTTTTACTAAAAATGGAATAATTTATGTTTTATTAGAAAAATTAATTTAAAAAAACGTATTTTTAATGAAATAGTTAAATTTTTAACCAAATAGATAAATCTTTAACCAAGAATTGACCTTTTAACCCAGTAGTTCAATTTTCAAATAAGAAGAAATTAATTTCTAAAGAAAAATGTAATATGTAGTTGATACTTTAATACAAAAATATTTTTATTTTAAATCAAAAATAGGTGATTAATAGGTGATGAATAGGTATTTTTAAACCAAAAATATTAAATGTTTTAAAATAAAATGAATTTTCAATTGACTAATGGAATTTTAAACTTAGTAAAATTGTGTACCAAAATTGGAATGATTAAATTTCCAATTAAAAAATTACACTTTTAACTAAAAAAGATTAATTATTCTTAACGAAAAATGTAATACTTGATATATTATTCCAAAATATTGTTATTTTCATTCAAAAATAGTTTAATCCATCCAAAAAATATCAAATATTTGCCAAAATAGATGAGTCTTAAAATAAAGACTTGAATTTTAAACTAAAAAATATCAATTTTCTACTAAAAGTGGAATATTTTTTTTTAATTAATTTGAAAAAACGTATTTTCAATAAAATATTACAATTTTTAACCAAATAGTTGAATCTTTAACCAAGAAATGACTTTTTAAAAAAATAGTTTACCTTTTAACCCTGTAATTCAATTTTCAATTTAAAAAAATTTATTTTTAAATAAAAATGTAATATGTAGTTAATACTTTAATTTGAAAATATATTTTTTTAAATCAAAAATTGTTTAATATACCCAAAAAAGAGAAATATTTAATAAAATAGTTGAATCCTCAACAAAAGTGGTTAATTTTCAACCAGTTGTATTTTTAACATAAAAATATTAAATGTTTTAAAATGAGATGAATTTTCTAACAAATAATTACATTGTAAACTAAAGAATATTTTTGTAAAATATTTTGAATTTTCGAATTTTTCTTGTTTTCACCCGTATAAAACTTATAGAAAGTCTTTATTATACATGACTAAATAAGACAAAAACATTGGATAAAATAAAAAAGTGGGCTTTTATATTAAATTCGATTTTATATTCAGTCTGGATTTTTTAAAACTTTACCCAAAATATTTTCTAAAAATTATTATTTATTTATTTTTCTCGTATTTTTTTTTCATAAAAAAGACATTGTGTAAGTTTTTAGGAAAATCTCTCTTTCTAATTTTTCTTGCAAACGGTAGTAAATTATTTCTCGTTCTTAAGCTTAATTTTTTATTACCGTCCAAACTTGAGAAAACCTTCTCCTCGAGCGAAAGAAACTTCAAAAATTTTCTCTGAACCAAAAAACATTTTTCAATCAAACTTTTCATATTTCGATTCAGTTTTGATTTATTTCAAAAGGTCTGTCTCATTTTTTTTTAAATTAGAAATTCAATTTTTGAGCTCATTTTTTGTCTCTTATATAAAATTGTGAAAATGTGGATTAGGCCAAAGCAAGATTAAAATTTTTTTTCACAATTTCGGATGCCAGCCCAAAATTTTTTTGTTTCTTAGCCAATTTAAAGAATTAAAAAATATTGATATAGAATCCAAAAAGTTAGAATAATATGAAAAAAAAAACAGGAACCTTGTATGGATAATATCTGCTATTTCTCTCTATCCAATCCATCTGTCTCGATCCACCCTCCACCCATTAGATTCTACTCTTACCCTCACGTGGAATTTGAATCATGCGCACCTGTTTTGCTCCTCTACGAGGATATAAAAGGGTGTGTAACTACCCTCTCAGGCTCAGTTTGCGCTCCTAAACAAAGTGCATCCGTCTCAGTCGAACTCCCATTCGTCGAGACCCAATCAAAATAAAAACCACTCAGTGAATTATAATTCAAGTGAAAACTCTTCGTGTCAACTTGCTTCACATTATTAAACCCGAAATGGAGTTTAAAAAGACCTAATAAAAAACTTCTCGAGCGTGAAAAAATTTTTCGTTAACCAAGATCTTCAGAGAAGTTTTAACCAAACTCTTAAGAGGAGTTTTAACAAAATCTTCTCTTTATCCAAAACCTTGGATATCCTGAAAAATCTCAGTGACAATGGAGGAGTCAACAAGGTTGACAGACCGACCTAATCGCAACCCCGAATTCGGGGATGATGAATGCAGCACCGACAGTGGATGTAGCAGCGGTGGGAGTACCGGAAGTGCCGAAAGATTATCCAGACGTGGAAGTGGAGAACGACTCTGCGGAAGGTCCCCCGTGACCCACTACTACCTGGATCGGCTTCGGGGCAGGTCAACTGCCACCAGGTCCCAGGAGAGGCTCTCCAGGAGCAGCAACGAGCGCTCCAGGGCAAAATCCTCCAGGTCCTGGAGTCCCAGTGATTCCAGGCCACGACCTTGTGGAGAATCACTCTCCCACTCTCACAGCCCTTCGGACGCCCACAGCAGTGACAGCGACTCTTTCAAAAGGCCATCGGCCTCTTCAACCCTCCAGAAGGCCTTCCAGAGTCTCACCCTTCTTACCAAAGAAAAATCCGAGAAGAAGCACCACAAAAAAAGTCCAAAGAGGATCCTCCGAAGTCCTGTGACTTACACCTATGTCAGGGGACTTTCGGGACTTCCTACCCAAAGAGTCCCGAGAAACATGGCCCGGATCATCATGCCTTGCACCTGCCAAGACTCCTTCGGACTCTACCGATAGAGATTCCAAATCAGAAGGTGAATTTGTATTCAACAAATTATCATTTTTTTATTTTTAATTCAAGTTTCTTTCCTTTTTTTTGATTTATTCATCGGTTGTACTGGTTGGACTAATTATCGGCATTATCAGAGCAATTTTCAGTATTAGGTGGAATTGTATTGTACTACCACTTGCTCAAGCGAAATTTACATTTGAAATTACAAACCTTATGTGGTAGGATTATCAAGATCTAGTCAAACAATCGATTTGCCTAATGCACTTAAACGCTGGATTTTTCCATTTGAAGAGTTCGATTCTGTATTACTTCAATTGCGATAGGGAAAAAAATTTCTTAGGACTGGTAGAGTTTAATTTATCAGAAAAATATTTAATTAAATAAATAGGGATAGACATGGACAAAACTTTATAGCTGAAATAACAAAATAATAAAGAATCAAAACTAAAATATATTTGTAAAAGTTTTTTTTTTAAATTGCCAACTGTATCTCTGATCCGTCGATTTCAATTTCAATCATTCATCAAAATCACTCATTTTTACTGACAAAACAATCCTTTGTAATTTGAAATAAAATAGTAAAATTATTTGTAAATTAAAATTCCTCATTAAATTTCTACGTTTTAAGAAATTATTAAAATTAACCATAAAACACTGATTTATACATTAAAAGTTATGGATTCCATGAATAAAAATGACTGATTTTATTAGAGAAATTTACTGATTAGATCATTCAAAATTAATGGTTTCATCATTGAAACTTACACTTTAGTTTCTTGAAAATTATTGATTGAATTAGTGAAATTTACATATAGAATAATGTTAATAATTGAATCATTTATATTGAGTGATTTATCAGTGAAAACTAAAGATTAGATCATTAAAAATATTTCATCAGTGTAAATAAGAGAATGGATCATTAGAAAATAACTGGTTTAAAAATCAGTTTTATTTGAATTTATTATAATTTAAATTTAAAATTGCCTCAGAAAAATAAATATTTCTCTTGAATTAAAGAAACCGTTTCTTTGCCATAATTTCTTTGATTAAACGATACAGAACTTCGAAATGGCGAAAATTAAAAAAATCAGTAACAGTGCTCCTTGGGAATGAATAAAAACAAGCAGAACAATACTGAAAAATCAAATGATATATATTCGAAAAACAATTTGTTAGGATCAACTATATCTCCAATCCATGGATTTAAATTTGAATCAGTATAAAATTGAACTGTGAAATCTACTGATCAGACCATTCAAAATATATGGTTTATTATTAATTTTAGATGTTAATTTTGTTTGTCTACTGGTCTGCATCAATATTATTAAAATATTGATAAATCTTAAGTTTGTGAAAAAATGTCTCTCCGCTGGGATCTGAACCCAGGACCTTCAGATCTCCGGTCTGATGTTTGATGCTCTGATGGTCCTGGGTCCAGATCCCAGCGGAGATAGAGACATTTTTTTTAAAATCTTAAGCTTTATCAATATTTTAATAATATTGATATAGACAAACAAAATTAACATCTAAAATTAATAATAAATGTTCATTCATTGAGAATTACCATTTAGTTACGCGAAATTTTTAATAAGAGTTTTGAAAGATTTTTTCGGAAGGGTATTTAGAAATTTATTTAAAAAATTATTTGGCTTAAATTGAGGAAAAAGTTTCTTCAACATAATATTTTTTATTTAACCAAAAGAATTTTTTTAATTAAAAAACCTTTTTTCTGAGTGATCGTTGATTCAGCTATAATTTTTTCTCCATGGGAATGACAAAAATTTCGTCTCGATTACAGGGTGAAAAAAAATGTTTTCTTCGGATATATGCCACGGTAACTGATTAGAAAACTAATTTCTACATTTTTCAACGTGTTTTTAAGAAAAAACAGTTATGGCAAGAACATTTGCAGCACGCAAAGAAAAATATGAAAACCCTGTAAGGGTGAAATTTAGAACCTAAGATGTTTAGGGGAACCTCCCTATAGTGGATTATCATGAATTAAGGACACAAATAAATAAAAATAAATAATTTTAATTTTAAATCAAGAAGACGTACAGTTCTTTAACTGTTAATTAAATAAAGTTTATTATTTTACATTTATTGGTATTTTTAATTAATTATTATCCACTGTAGGCAGGTTCCCCCTATAGCGAATTAATTATACTTGCGAGGCTTTAATGAATATCTGAAAGATTTGATAAGGAAATGAAATTTTCTAAATATCTCTTACCTTCTATTTCTACAAAAATAGAGTCTCTTCAAATCCTGTTGAAAATTTAAATCAATTAAATAATAACAAAAACTGCTTCAAACTGAGAATAAAATTAATTACGTATTCAATTACTTCGAATCAAGCTAACAAACAATTATTAAATTAAAAAATATTAAAATCAATTAAACTGAAGTCTGAATTGACAGGGTTTAAATGTGTCTATGTTATTCCAGTAGGAATTTTTCAAATTTGGAACACTTGTGCACTAAGGAGTTGGCATATCATAGATAAGAATCTCGGCGCACTTACTGATAATTCTCGATCCTTGATAATATCAAAATGCTATTCAATTCTTAATTTTATTTTTAATTTATCATTTAATTTGAAAAAGGGTTAAGAATTGAAAAAATCTAGCACTTTCTTCCAAAATGTCTTCATATCAAGAAAAAAATGGTCTCTGCGAGTTCTATCTAAATTTTTGAAACTGTAATTGAAAGGACGGGTGAGCATTGAGGAAAAGGTAATAAGTCAACAGTATAAGCCAATTATATTGGTGTAATATATATTTATTATTAATATTGAAATTAGGGTTTTACTACTAATATAGATTT
This sequence comes from Druon quercuslanigerum, assembly GCA_010014905.2. Taxonomy (NCBI): domain Eukaryota; kingdom Metazoa; phylum Arthropoda; class Insecta; order Hymenoptera; family Cynipidae; genus Druon; species Druon quercuslanigerum. The sequence continues at coordinate 700 of JAAAKG020149137.1, read as the reverse complement.
TTATGTATGTGTGTGTTTGTTTGACTAATGTAAAAAAATAGGTGCGAGTGCCGATAACCTCCGAGTCAAAATGCAAGATCGCAAAATCTGCTCATTTATTAAATCTCACCAAAAAATTAATTACTAATAAATAAAATATTGCAATTTCAGAATTTTACTCTAAAATTGAGAAAAATGAATAAAAATATGTATAAATTCATCTCTTTGGAATTGTAATTTGCTCACGTGTTGAGAAAAAATTTGAGCAGCTTCTGCGAAATATTTATTTATAAAATTTTTGCGAACTAAAAAGGACTAGAAAATTATTCTTCGGACATCTGCGTGCTTTTTAATTACAAATTTCGTCACAGTTTGCCTGTGCGATCCACCTAGTGTGCCTTTGTAGTTTTTTCCCTATATGTAAGAAAAATTTGCTGTATTGAGAAAAAAAACTAAGAACGAATACTCAATGTGTGTGTACGTGTGAGAGTTAAGACAAATTACTCAGGTTAGAGTGTTTCGTATATTATGTTTGTCAACGTAAATAAACGTTTTTCATGATAAGAAAATAATGACTCTTTTATTTAAAAACAATACCTTTTGGATAATATACCGACCTTAAGGAAACGTACGTAAATTACGTAACAGCTCAATGGGTTTGGGGGGGGGGGGGGGGTGGGGAGGTTTTTTTACGATTTGTTACGGTGGGGGGGGGGGACCT
>JAAAKG020149136.1:0-10109 GCA_010014905.2 Druon quercuslanigerum | reverse complement strand
ACTCCGAATCACTCGGAATGACAGTCTTTTATTCTTCAAAGTAAAGTTACAGCTAGTACATGTGGAGAGGAACTAAAGTCTTTATCTGTGTCGAGCTCTTTTATAGCTAGGGTTCTGTGGTGGGGGTATAAATGTCGCTATGCGTTACACTGTGTAGAATATTATTTTTAAATTAAGTGTAACGCAAAAGAGTATGAAATTATAAAACTGAAAGAACAAAGATTTAGTATTTATGATAGATATACACATTCCATGTTGCTAATGTCGCGCGACGAGATATGAGACTGATCAAATAACAAAATTTCAAGAATCTTTGAAAAATATATGTAGAATGGATAAAAATACTTTTACATGCTGGAAGTTAAATACTGCAAATAATTTTTTTCCTGATTGAAAACAGTTTTTAAAAAACAAAAATGTATGCGATTAAATCCCAATCAAGTGAATATTCACTCAGAAATCAAGGGTTCTAATGCTCATTTAACATGATCGAAATCTGAGATATCAGTATGATCTCGATGAAATCAGCGACTACGGCTTCTAATATGAATAGAATCATTTAACATTAGTTAAGCTTAGAGATCGCAGTGAAACAATACCAAATCATTTGGTCTCAACTAAATTCAAGACTGAACTCAGTGGAACGCAGAGGGTTCACTTAGTACGGCGGTTAAAGGAAGATATTGCGACCAACCTTGCATTTTATTCTAGAGCATGCAGCCTTGGCAAATTTATAGCTTACTTTTAAGAAGTGAATACAAGGTTGCAATCCCGGGAGAGCATCTGTATAGAGGGTTGTCTATCGGCCAGGGGTAGGTCTCAAAAACGTAAAAAATCGTCCGTTACGGTGACTTCTATGGGCCGGGACCGATCCCTTACTTGACATTTAGTAGTTTATAAGTCACATGTAGACCATGCCGATGGTTTGTGGAAGCGAGTTGCCTACCTTTAAGAGCGCAAACACAAAATACCGGTATCACAGTGTTTCTATCAAAACTTCATTCATAACTGGTATACCAGCGGCATTTTTTAATGAAACTTCACTCTACTTTACCTCTGTCTTATAAACACTGTCATATTTTACCTCTAACATGTTGTTTTTTCGCGGAAAAAATATTTCCGCATGAAAGTCACGAACTTATAGCTAGATCTCGGATACGGGTTCAAAAAATGAAACATTAAATCCTTATTTCTATGAAAAATTTATGGATAAATTTGCAACTTTTTTACGAACAGTTCGATTTTCCCATACAAACAGTTCCTAAAAATTTCAGATTTTAATATAAAAAGGGAACAATGTTATTTGTGCGATTTAATTTATATTTGTTTATAAATTCGCACAACTCTGATGAATTGAACCCTCAAACGGCTGATTCGACAGTTGCCAGTTTCGATACATATATATATATATATAGGCGTGCTCATACGCACCGCCCGTGTAAGTGAAAGTGTGTCCGGGCCTCGTGAAGGCGAATCTACGTCCTAGTTCCTAGATTTGTTGGGCAAGCTCGTGAGTGCTCTGTGAAACGTGTCCCAACCACTCATAATATTTTTGTAATTATTTGCGGGAAAAAAAGTGATGAATGATTTTAGACTTCTCATATCAAGTTCGTCAATTCTTTCTAAATACCTGCAGATTATTTACTAAAATACATCAATATCCGAGGAATTTTTCTCATATATGAGACCTAGCTACTAGTTCGTGAATTTTTTACGGATTCATTTTTTCCTTTTGTGTAAAAAACTATTTAGAAAAGGTCTATTCACTAAATCTCAATCAGGATGTAAAATATAGTTTAATTTTAGTTTAAGATTAATTTATTTATTTACCCGGAAATAAGCGTTGAATAGAGAAAAATTAATATTTTCAGACTTTAGCTTAAAAGTGAAGATTAGTCTATTCTTTTGAACCCGCGATTTTTCAATCTGTCTAAAATATCAACATAAGAATATGATATATCAGAAAATAATTAATTTCTATTTCTATAGTGACCGCCGCATAGTTTCCTAAAGGTTTTTTCAATATATTTACGCATCGTAGTACCAGGTGGGGTCAAATCCGACCCCATGTTTCATTAGTTGTAGGCTAGTGCATGCGTGGGAAGGAGGAACGTCTCTTCCGCTTGGGTAAGCTTTCCTTTAGACTCGCTATACCAAATTATGAAAATTTGCTTTATCTTTTCATCTTCTTTACATTAGTCCAAGTTGAATTCCTAAAATTTCATTTTATGTTATATATACTCTAGTAAAGTGACTTGTGTTAACTTTACAATGTAATTTGTAATAAGAAGCTTTATTGGGGGAAAACTATTAATTTCGCCTGAATAGCAATGATAATTGGGTCTGAAAATCTATGCAGGATCGTGAGTGGTTAAAACATTATAAGTAGAACACCTCCAAGAATTCAGGAATCAGATTTTTAAAATAGCGGCTTTTAGGTGAAATGGGAGGAATCTGAATTAGAAGTATGAAGGGGAAAATAATTAAACGAACTTTATTTTTCTACGACCGCACCTGGTCTTCTGTGCTTCTGATCCCCACCTGGTATTACGAGGGTTAATTCCTTGTAATTGTACCGATAAATTCAAGTCTGCCTCTCTAGAGTTACAGTTATTTTAATTCACACATTTAAATAAATTGTTAAAATATACATAAATATAAATTTGAAAAAGATTTAATAATGAAAAATAGGTTAAATAAATGCTTCCGTTAATTTGTAATCAGTCGATTGAGAGGAATAGGATTTGCAATTCTTGTGTTCCCGTTGGGGGATTTTCAGACGAAGAAAAAATCGTGTATTCTTAGGAATACAAACACTTAATTTTTCTGTATTTAACGCTTATTACCAGGTAGCTCAAGAAAAAATAATGTCACAAACTCACAATAATACAAAATTAAAATTAAATTCTTTGAATATAGAAGAAAAATAACAACTCAAGAGAGCTTCGGCACTAGGAAATCACACTAATAAAATTCTTTTTTGCATCCACGGGTACAAAATTCATAACATGTAACTTTTGCTTTCGAGCAATTGCTGTTACCCGAACATTTTTTCTTGCATTTGCATGAAATGGTGGTGGTTTTGCAGGCTTCTTGTAATTTAGGCCTAGATGTATAGTGAATAGTCCATCCTTCTAGGCATCATTTCTAACCACATGCAGGAGAATTGGACAAGTCTATTACTGCACGGAGCATCTGGCTCGCCTTCAGTCCCTCATAGGCTGCTTGACTTATCAGAAGTTCTAGCGAGTTTTCGGTTGGCGAAACGCACTCCAGGGGCTTCTCTTTTGTAAACAGTGCTCGGAGGAACTTGGTGAGACTTTTACAATGCTTTGAACTAAAATATAAGATCTATAAGATAGGCAAGAAAAAAGCCTCGCACACCTTGCAACTTTATCCTGAAGAATCAGTCTTAATATACTTTCAATAAGAGTATGACATCAGAATCCAATAATTCATATAATATGTTATTCTTCATATAATATATTGAGCAAGGCCGGCATAATATTTTGAAAAATCGTTTGGCTTCTGTCTTTTTCTATCTGCTCGTTTCGCTGCAGTTAGAAAGAGATAGTTGCTACGTTTGCGCCGTACGCCGAATAAAAACGCGTCCTTGCAGATATTCGGTCTAGAGTATTCCAGAATCAGTGTACTTAGCGAGGTAGGTGAAGGGCGATTGTTTCAGAAATATACTTGGGATAATTTACTAATATGAGAGCAAGAACAATTTCTTGCATGGGAAATTCCCCACCTGCCTGAGTTTTAGGTGGGGACGCCCAACACCGCTACCGTTCACCCTACACTGGAGTGCATTGCGCCAAATGAGGACTCGCCAGAACTTGAGATAAGACGAGCAGCCTACGAGGGATTGAAAGTCAGCCAGCCGGATACTCCATTCAGTGACAGACTTGCCGAATTCTTCTGAATGTGGTTGGAAATTATGCCCAGAAGGATGTACTATTCATTATAGATCAAGACCTATAGCGCAAAGAACCTGCAAAACCACTACTATTTCATGCAAATGCAAGAAAAAGTGTTCGGGTAAGTGCTATTGCTCGAAATCAAATGTTACATATTATGAACTTTGTACCTGTGCATGCCAAAAAGACTTTTATTAGTGCTATTTCCTAGCGCAAAAGCAGTGTCGACATGTCATCCTTCTTCTATATTCAAAGAATTTAATTTAAGTTTTGTATTTTCGTACATTTAGGACATTATTTTCTCTTTGGCTATATAAATCAATTACTCTTCAATTAAAATGAAAATATGCCTAGCGGACCGAGTGAACGGAAAGAATACTCTATAGAGTATCCTCATAGTATCCACATAGTATCCCTTCCGTATCATGCATCAAAAACTGAAAAAAACCACTTGGTCAACTTTTCGATTCGTGGAATTCGGATTTTACGTTAAAATTTCCATTAGAAAGTCACGGAGTAATCGCAATAGTTTTTTTTTGCAACGGTCAAAAGTTTTTGAAAAATATAAGAATTATAACACCTGTTGACTGCAACACTTGAAACACATATTCTGTAAGTAGCAGTCAACAGACGTTATATGCCTTATTTTTTTAAAGACTTTTTCCCGTTGTAAGAAAAACTATTGCAATTACTCCGAGACCAAAGGACAACAGCCTGATAGATGAAATATGACAGTCTTGATAAGACTGAGGTTCGGTATTTTCTGTTTGTGTCTTTAAATTTTAGGCAAACGATCGAGTGGGGGACAGATCCCGGCCTAAAGAAGTCATCGAAACGGACGATTTGTTCCCTGGATTGTAACCTTCTTTCCACTTCTTAAAAGTAAACTGGGGTTACATACTACATTTCTGCCACGTCTGAATTCTCTAGAAAAATTGCAAGGTACGTTTAACGAACGGCCGTACTAACTGAGTTCAGTAATGGAAATCAGTGAAATCAGTTGAACTTCGCTAGATTCAGTGTATTGCTCGAAAAGGTGGACGCGTCAAGACTGTAGCATTTACATGCGTCAAGACTGTAGCGTTTACATGCGTCAAGAGTGTGCGTATTTTTCTCGTTCGTAATGAGCAAGTTTAAAATAAAGATTATGAAACGAATTTATAGATTCTTCAAGCTTATTAATGAGTCAACCGTTAGAGAGCTCGAAAAAATAACCAAATTGTTCTACGATTTTTTTTGAAATCTTATTTATTTTTGAAAACTTTATCCAGTCCAAACAAACGCTATTATACTTTTAAAAAATAAAGTAAGCTGCTACTTTAACTGTACAAACTTGCTTTACTTTTTAATTTATGAAATAAATTAATACAATGATATAAGTCGAATCAGTAAATTAAAAAAAAAAACTATGTATCATGCTTTATAAATGTATTTTTTTAATATTTAAATCAATTGATCTATTTAAATATTGCTACTAAAATATATCAATAATTACACAGCCACACAAAAAAGTGCGCGAGGCCAAAAATGCGACCTACATAGTGTTGTAGTTTTCGTCGAGATTAGCCGAAATCCAAAAGTTTGGAATTTTCAGCTTACCACATTTTTTTTCTTTGACCCTGAACTTTCAGTCGAGGTTCAAGTTTTCTAAGTGAGCTACTTAGCATTTGGAATTGGTTTTCAAGCTTATTATAATGTTTCGAAATGACTAACATTTTTCTCTTACTCTCTCAATCTGAATTAGTCAAATCTAACTAATTGATAGTCATTCCTGACTAATTCAAATAGTGCGAAGTCGCTCACCTCGATTTAGTCAAAAGTTACTAATTTAATTAGTAACAAAGACTAACTAAATAAATAGTAGCTCATTACTAAATCAATTGGTAACAATACTACTGAATGAAATATTCACTATCTACTAAATAAATTAGTCAGCCTTCCGCCGGCTACTAATCCAAGTAGTAATTCAAAATTTATTCCACAATGATGTAGGTTTTAATTAATTAAAGTTTATTGAAACGCTTTAGAAACATTAGAGTTATTTTTAAAATGTTTTTATAGACATGTGAGTCCATCAACTTAAGTAAGTGGTTTGTAAACGTAAACATTAAGAACATAAAAGATAAAGATGAACCTTCACGGGGAAAACGCTCCTATTGGTTCAACTTTACGTACCCCTGTTGGTGTACATATTTTGGTCTAGTCGTGAAGCGGCATTAGATTAACAGCGCATGTCGATGTTGATTCGACTCGATCGGTTAAGTTCGTGTAACATCGGGTTGCGCTGCCATATGTAGCTAGCGCTCTCGTTCGTTCGTGCGTTATCAATTATGTCCACTTTAAAAATTGCCTCTTGAAAATATAATTCAATTGTCCCCTCTTTTCATAAATGTATCATTGATTTCGTCGGTTTTGATCGTAAAATGTAATTAAAATTTTTTTTTCTTTTCAATACTATCACAAACGACAAATAAATAAACAAAACTGAAAATTAACTAGTTTTGCCTGGTAAATATCCTTGATAGATCATGATTTGAAGCAAGAGACAAATTCCTGAAGTTATATAACCGAATTCTTTATACGGTTATCCGTTGTGAATGTAGCATCAGTTACGGAGTGAACTCAATATATGAGGAATAACAGCTGCTACCGCTATTGGCTAAACAGTGGATACGCCATTAGACCAATGTTATTCCCCAACTGAGATACCATATGTTGGTCTGTTGGATCAACAAAAGCGTTTTCCCCGTGTTATACTAGACTCTGTCATTTTCAAATACATATGTCGTTAATGTAACATTCAAAGAAATAACAGAACTCTTTGGTTTAACGTCTTTCATTTTGTAGACATAACAATCCATAAAGTTATAAAAAAACGATCGTGATTTCGTGTATTCGACATTGAAAACGTAGTGCAGCTTATAAAGCAGGTTAAATGCGACTATTGGATTAATTTTATGCGCAAGATCAATTAGTACTTCATCAGCTACCAGAAAATAGGTATTGAGACTTTGGCCTTTGACTGTTATTGTATAATTTTATGTCTTTCCTATAGTAGAATTTTCTTGAAGAAAAAAACTACCGATAATCTGAAAATCAGCTCCTTGTTCGGAATTCCACAAGTACATCTCTCCCATCATCTGCCGATTCTCTTAGTGAGCTGGATGATCGTTTCGAAACTTTTGTTGATGAAGCCCAAGTTATTGCTTTACGCTTTCCTGTTTTAAAATTTGTAACAGGGAGCAGTTCTGGCAAAATTAATAAAGCCCTCAGATTTTCTGAAATTGCAAATAAGAAAAAATTAAGTTAGAATATTCCAATAAGGAAATTTACATACATAATTGAATTAATCGTCTAATTTTATTACGTATTTTTTTGTTCAATATTTCAATTAAGTCTTACCATCACTTATAGAAGAAGTAACCTTGAATATATCATATTGTCTATCTCGACAATAAGCAAGAATCCGTGGAACGTAAACCGTTGTTAAACACCCCGAAAAACACCTAGCTACTTGGTTCTCGAACATTAACTCAAACTCCTGATCAATTTTCAAAAATGATAATTTATTCAACTTTCCTATGAGAATGATTTTGTATGAAAGACGACTAAATTAAATACAATTACCATGCTGCCTTTATATTAAAAAAGACGACGATATTTCACTCGAACATCAGTAATTATAGGATTGTCTATTTTTATCCAATCACATCTGTCATTGTACGTTTCTATTAATAGTGTTATTATGTACTGTTTTTTATCAGCATCAGACTTTTCGATTTGCATTGAAGATATCTGAAATAAACAATGATAATTTTTTCATCTCCAATTTCACATATAGATTTTTATTTCAAGTTTTCACAAAAATTATATTGTATTGAAAAATAGGGGAAAGAAGTGCATTAAAAGTCCGTTAAAGAAAACTATGTTCAATACATTCGATTTAAGATCCTCAGGAGGTAAGAGTATATTTTCAGATTCGTATAGTAAAGCTTGCTTTGCTGATGATGCTTGCTTTATCTGTTTTGTTCGGTATTTTTTCTCATTTTCGGGCAAATATTTGCGAATGTTGTGCAGTCTGTTTTCCAAAAACCCTTTGTTGGTTCTTATATCATAATAATATTCCTGCGAATAAAATGATATATATTTCATTTGAGAGCTTTCAAAATAGATGGAATAACATCAGCTTGATGTTTTGCGGGCATAGTTCAATATAATATAATATACGATAGTTCAGTACTAAAGTTTCGTTAAAGTTTTTTCAAGTTTCATGCTTAAGATAAAAGCGTAAATATAAAAAAATGTACATTGAAAGAAATAATTATTCAAAACAGCTCAGTTTTTTGGGCTAGTATGCACAGAAAAAGTTTGAATATGAAGTGAGTATTGAAGAGAATTTGCACCAGTATTGCATCCATTATAACTGCAATTATCATTTAAAATCGGGTATTCGTTAATAATTGCTTTAGCGAACTTCTATTTCTTCTCTTTGGAAACTTAACTGTAAGGAAAAAAGAGAAGAACAGAATGATAGAAAAACTTAAAACTACGATCTCGATATATCTTACGCAACTTATAATAAATATAAAGCATATATCGCATATATCTGTAGGAGCAAATAAGGAAATGTAACTTATATAATTATATTCTCAAATACTTTTATCATTAAAAACGAGAATACTCACTGAAAATCCTATTATTCAGCGATTTTTTGATTCTTGATTGCGCTGAACAGGTTGTTTATCGACGATTGCGATTTCACCTTCTGCTGGTAATAATATAGGCAATATGTTTTGCTGATTTTCATGACTATTATTCATGCTTATTTTCCCAGAATCAGCGACAACATAATACTAAAAGAAGGAAGAAAAATAACTCATTTCACTATAAATTCCTTGGACCAGGATCACGGTCAATTGGACTGGATCCCGGTTCAAGTAATAGTAAGGAAAATCCGGTCCAATTGAAACGGTATTTTTCATAATCTTCCTGGTCCAAGCTTGGATTGCTCCCTGGCCAATTGGATCAGAAAGTCGTCCATTGGACTGGAATCGCAGGTTTGAAGATTGCTTCGATCAGCGTTCAGGTCCAAGGGATTTAGAGTGTAGGTTTTTGAAATACATTGTACAAAATTAGAAGTTTATATTTAATTATTTAAAAAGAAAACTGATCTACGAAACTTTATTACAAAAAGACAAATTGCCCAGCATGAAATATGTTTTTACAGAAGCATGCATCTATATTACTTATATTTATATATTTTAAAGTTACTATTTGTTGCTGTTTCATGCCTTTAATAACCTTTCGATTATTTTCCGAGGCCCAATTTTCAGTCTTAGGTCTTTTAAATCATTCTCAGTGAGGTCCAGAAAATCTCGTCCAATAATTTCTTCTCCTAGGAAAATTTCACGTTTCGTAGATTCTATGCAGGTGGATTTGAATGCTCTATATGTAAAGGAAGGTTCAGAACGATCTTCAAAGTTCAACAGAAAAGGTTGAAAAAATATTTCTAGTTCCCAACTTAGTTTAAGGACTTTTTAAGCCAAGCGTTTAAGTCCAAGCGTTCATGGGTTTATAATGAGCAAGATCTTTGATAGATAAAAGTTGGATAAGCCATTCTCGCGTAAGCATTAAAATTGTCATCAAAATGCAGCAAAATCGTGACTTGAAGATAGACATCAAATTTCCCTAGTATGATTATTTCTGAAATTTGTCCAAATACTGGCAACCCAATATCAGGTTTTCCTCTTGCATCAATGCAAGCGAAAAAGTTTTTTTTAAACTAATTCCCTTGACTTTAACTGAACTTGTTCAAAAGACTGTATCATTATTAACGTAGCTCAGGTCTTTGAGTTATGATCGACTTAGAGACTCTTCGACTAACACTGTCCTTCCACCTTCACTTTTGACAGTACACAATTCGACGTTTCCAGCTTCCTATTTCACGCTTTGCGCACATTTTAGGTACATTTTGGAAACTATGTACAACATGATTGCATTCTTTAGATGAAGCATGAGCATTCAATACAGTCCGGATAGCGGGCCTTGTGATGACTCTTGTTTATAAAATTGATTTCTAGAAAAAGTTTCTTAAACTCGTGACAAAACTCATTAATCGTGTGTCTTAATAATGGCACAAGACTATTAGTTAATTTTGGAGCCATCGCGATTTCCAGGATACGTAGCAAG
>JAAAKG020149135.1:0-10109 GCA_010014905.2 Druon quercuslanigerum | reverse complement strand
CGGAAGAAAGAAGCAAAACAAACTGATAAAAAACGTATAATTCCATCGGATCATTCTGTACAAAAAAGTAAATTGAGGAAGTGAAAATGTCTTATTCCTGCTTCGTGATTGATATTGAACGTTAAAACAATATGTATGCTTGTTTCTAACCATTGATTATTTACCTGTTTTGTACAAAAAAAGTGCGTGCGCGCTTGCCCGCGACGCGCGCTTGAGTCTGTGTGTGCGTTTGCGTGTGTGCGTGCATGTATGTGTGTGTACGATTCTTGCAATAGAAATCACGAGGGTTATTAATGTTGTAAAAATAGGCGAGTAAGGTAATATCCTACCGCATTATTCATAATATCTAGTTAATATGTTTTGTTATTTTGTTTTATTTTGCGTTAAGGTAATACAATATTTACTGAATGACTTAACTCGCATTCCTTTTTTCGAACACTGTATATTTCGTTGTTCCTCTACTTATAACATTTTCAGCGCCTTCTAAAAATGAATCACGCTAATTTATTATCATTTCTGACGAGTATTTGAGGCTGAAAAAAGACTTTGTAAGAGTGTGCTAACATTTTTAAGAAATCCGATCTCTTAACTGGAAATCGCCCCACTCGAGAGATTTGCCCAAATATCATCGCAGAACACTGCGAATTAAAATACAAAATCAGCATTACAATTAGGGTCAAATGAAAGATTTTCATTTAATTTAACAATTAAAATTTTTTTTTAGTTTGTATAAAATATAGCCTGAATCTCAAAAGGAGATGATAAAGAATTGAAAAAAAAATTTATTTTGATTTTGGAAAATAAAATTATTCAACGAAATGGCTGAAGAAGAGATAATTCAAAAAAATCCCTAAATGAAGGGAAATAAAGAAATCAAATTATCTACATCGTTATTGGAGAGTCATGAAAATACATTGAGCCACAATTCGACCAATAGATCCTTGGCGAAAACTCGGAAGCACACCGCGATTTGACATTGAACAAAGACAATGCAGAAACTCCTGGTGGATCGAAGGATAACATCCATACGAACGACCTCTTAACGGACATACATGAATCGACCGTAATTAACAATAGGGAATTAACCGTAGAAGCTAATATCGTAAATAATAAACCTTTGTCCGAGGAAGAAAAATGTCTTAAAATTATGAGGGGTATGAACAACCTACAAGCGAAGGTTGACGATATTTTTTACAATCAAAATAGAATGTACGCATACGCTAAGGAGGATGAAGAGAAAAATAACCAAGAATTCACGGTGGTTCATGATAGAATCCAATTAAAAAAACAATATTTCGTAGAAAATATAACCGAAGTAGAACAAAAAATAAATTCATTGACAAAATTGAGTCAAGAAATACATGAAAATCAAGCTGAATTCCTTGTTGCAAAAATGCAAAATAGAAAGCGATTACAGAATATTGAGGAACAACAATTCATTTTCGAAACTCGCGTAGATAGAAGTATAGGGCCGGGCAATATCAAAACGCCCTGGTTAGGTAACTATCCGGTTCTAAAATTTTCTGGTAGAGAAGGCGAGCGTTCTATGAAGTTTCTGAAGGATTTTGAATTGTATTTAAGAGCGATAGACGTTAGAAAAAATTATTTTCAATTTTTAATCCAATCCTGTTTGGAAGGCAGGGCTGGAGAATAGTGGAATATAATCCGGGTAGATAATACATATGATCCACAACTCTTTAGAGAAAAATTTATAAAGAAATTTTGGAACGATGACATAAGATTTGAAATAGAAAAAAATTTTCAATGCGGCTATTATTTACCAGGAGAATTTTCTAGGGCAGAATATGCGATAACACGAAAGATCTGATTCCACCACCCTCGGAAAGTGATATAGTAAAATGTTTATCGAGACATTTTATGAAAGATATTCAAACAGCATTGATCATGAAAAACACAAATAAAAAAGAAGAGTTAACAGAGTTTTTGGAAGCATTGGACCAAGCTGGCCCGGTAAATTTTTCTAAACATTTTTCTCCACGCCCAAGCTCGACATACAAGCAAAATTATTATAACCGTCAGCAGAACTCTCGTCAAGTTTACAGAAATGAATTTAGAGAAAATTATAGGAATAAAAATAATGGTTACCCCCGTGAATACCAACACAAAAATAATTTTCAATACGATCAGCGAGAGCCAAATCTTGGTGATCGTGGGCCACAGCAAACTAACTACGGCCGAAGAAACCAAAATCAGTTTAATCGTCGTTTCGATCGCAATTATAATGGTTGGAATCGCTAAGACAATCGAGATCATGATTATTGCGATCGAGAACGAAGCTACGATGAAATTTGGGGTTTTGAAAATCGAGGGAGCCGGGGGGCTTATAATAAGACGGGCCGCGAAGAACAAGCATATCAATATGAAACTCGTCAACGGAGGACTATTGATAATCAAAACACAAATTACGACGCTTTCGCTAATCGATCTCATAATTTACAAAATGGTCGATGGTCTAATGGTCCCAATCACACAAACGCAAAAACATTCTATACTCAAACTCCTGTATAAGGATGCGCTCGGGCGCCGGATACTCCTGTATAACGATGCAGAGAGGGGTCCCCACCACCGCGACGGTTTTGTATTTGCTCGCTGTTGATCGATTGAAAATGGTCGATAGTTATCGATATCTCAACCTGCCAATGGAAAAAGTGGGGATGAGGAGAAAGGAATTTCCATCGTTATGCAGGAATTCCGCGCATCGCTGTACAGGAGTCATCGTTATAGAGAACATCGTTATACAGGAGTTCGAGTGTATAATAATAATAATCAGAAGCCAGCAAGTGGCAATGTAGAAAATGGAATATATAAGCGAGAAAGCGATGGTTTTTGAAATGTAAGCTCTCAAAATGGGCAAAACGAACCACAAAAAGATAGAGAAAACGATACGAAAATAAATGGGATGAAATGAATAGCCCACAATAATTATGGAAATAAGCGAACTCGTTGTCTAGAAAATAATGGTGTAATTGAAGATTCGGTAAATAGTCGGGAGGACTCGGAAAACGCTCGAGTCTCGATCTGGTAAAATGTCACACAACAGAGGAAAATCTAGGGCCGAACAAATTAAAAAAACCTCTTCCATTAGATATACGCGAAGATTTATTGGAAAATGAAGACAATGAAATCATAGGGACGCTCGATAAATGTCCAATTATTAAAAATTGTAATACAAAATAAAAACACAAAAGCGTTAATATATACTGGCAGCGAAGTCACATGTATCTCAGAAACATTTTATGAAAGTAATATAGAAGCGTTTGGAAAATGTGAGTTACCGCCAATAGTAGGAACAAGTATTGTAGGTGCCACTGGAGAAAAAACTGTTAAATTAAAACATCAAATGTATGCAAATTTCAAAATAGGCAACTGGGATGGTGCTTAAGTGTTTTTAATCATTCCTAAATTAAACAAAGAATGCATTATTGAGGTTGATTTATTGAAAAGATTAAAACATGAATCGGGATATCCATTCGACTCAAACGAAGGAAAAATCTTCCTATATGTACTGGCGGAAAAACCATCATCAGAGCTACGAAAACGCTTAAAAAACTTCTTGGACGCACAAAAACAGGATCTAATTCTACGAAAGAGATTTCAACAAATCCAAGAGGATAAAACAAAAAAAATCAACTCTGGAATAAATTAATCTGCCTCATAACAAACAATGGGAAGATATTATGTCTAACCAAAAGCATAATAAACCAGGTCATCGATGAATGCCACAAATTATACGCCAACATAGGCGTACAAAAAGTATTTTAAATATTAGATGAGTACTTCTATTATCCTCATTTAGCCAAAATAATAAGAAAACGTTTAGCAAGCTGCGATTCATGCCAGAAAAATAAGGTAACAAACCAAACTTGTAACTCGGAAATGAGAAACTACACCCCTAAAAAACCGGGAGAAATTCTATCAATTGACTTTTATGGACCACTACCTGCATCTAGAGGAGGATACAAATACATCCTATCGACAGTAGACGCCTTTTGTAAATACGTGAAGCTATATCCATCAAGAAGAATCACTACTAGTAGTGCAATTTCTAAAATATTCAAAAATCATACCGTAAAATATGGTAAGCCTGAGAAACACAGATCACGGAACACAATTGACGTGTGACAAGTGGCTTAAAAAACTAAAAGAAAAAGGAATCACCACCGTATTCTCATCCATAAGACACCCTTCAAGTCACATAGTTGAAAGAATCCTCAGGGACCTATCAAGATTCTTTAGAACATTAATTGAAGAACGGCACAATACCTGGTGGAGCTGGGCACGAATCATTGAGAATTGTATGAATGAGACGCACCATGAAACAACGGAGTTCACGCCCATTGAAATCCAGCTGAATATAAAACCCAAAAGAACCTGCGAAAAATGGCTAAAT
Organism: Druon quercuslanigerum; assembly: GCA_010014905.2. Classification (NCBI taxonomy): domain Eukaryota; kingdom Metazoa; phylum Arthropoda; class Insecta; order Hymenoptera; family Cynipidae; genus Druon; species Druon quercuslanigerum. Next base: position 5,698 of record JAAAKG020149135.1, on the reverse strand, counting down.
TTACCCCCATCAACAAATGGAATCGGATATGAAAGATAAGTAAAGATGACAGAACAAAACATTATCCGAAAGGGTAAAAGAAGAACCGAGGCATTTAATCGGACTCTCAAAATCACCAAATTCAATATGGGTGATAAGGTGCTTTTAAAACTATTAAATAGATCAGACAGAAGCAATAAAATATTAGCGAAATTCCTACAAATATATGACGGACCATATAAGATAAAAAAGGCAATAAGACCAGGGACATTTATCCTGTGGGACCTCAGTAACTTGGAAGAAAAAGGGATGTACCACTCACAAGATTTAAAACCCTACCATCAACGAAAGGAAGAAGAAAACTTCGAAAAATTGTAAATTAGTAGTAAGAAACTCAGAATGTAGGGTTAAGAAAACTACGACAAATCCATATGCGTAGAACGGTTAGTTAGACCTCATAGGAAATAAATTAAGAATAGATAATAAGTCATAGAAAGTAGAAAATTGTTACTTGTAAGATAAAAGAATTGATAAGCCTCATATTCTCAAAAAAAAGAAAAAGAAAACCAAAAGAAAAATATGCATATAAATAAACAAAACAAAAAAGAAACAAAAAAATACATATATATATATTATGTACCGACGGATAGTCTAGTGAAAAGAATGAGTGAAAATAAAGAAGAAGAGTAAAAAGAATAAAAAAGTAAAAAGAAATAAAAAATTATACAATTGTACAACGAACAATGAAAAAAGTGGTAAAACAAAATAGAATATGATTTAATTTAATATATGACAAATGTAAAAGCTGATCCAAAAAGAAAGAAAATCAAATGTGCATAGATAAGAAATGCATGATAATTATAAGCGAAAATTTGTAATTAAGTCCCCTAAAAGTAAACAAGGTTAAAAAGCGAAAATAAAATGCGAAAAAATACAGGGTGTCCCAGAAACCTCGTATAAATAAGCAAGATATTAAATTTTTGTTTTGGTCAATCAACGCGCTTGGCATCTTGTCATCATCAAGCATTGTTTCGATTCATACATAAATAAACAAACCAAATTCTTTAGGCGGCCCATGACCGCTGTTGCGCCACTGGCGCTGTTCCCGCCAAGCGTGCTGATTGGCAAAAGAAATATTGAATATCTCGCTTATTTTTGAGAATTTCGAAAAATGGCAGAGGACTAAAAATTTAAAAAGTAATGTCCTGCGTTTTGGCGGAACGAGGTTTCTGGGACACCCGGTATAGTATAAAGTTATCTTTCGATCGAGCAGGGCCGCGAGAGACGGAACATAGCTCACTGTTACAATTAATCAATTTCTATATGTATATAATAATAACCTATTGAAGGGGCTTCTCCCCATAAAAAATAATCACTTAACCAAACGTAACCGAAATACGACCAAAGCCAACCTTTAATTTCAGAGAACAAAATACGAATAAAAAGAAAAGAGTTTAAAAATAAATTTAGGCCTATGAGAGATTAATCAAGGGTAACATGGGAAAACTAAATATCAGGGGAAAAGAAGAAACTATCTCTAAAACTATGATACACACACAAACAAACATAAAAAATAGGGATAAAAAGCAAAGCCCAAAGCATGAAAACCCCAAGGCACGGAAAAAGGAAAATGGCAGGATACGTCTTAAAGGCAAGAAAAAATATTACCTAGGATAAATAAAATCCAAAAAACAAATTTTACGAAGAAGGAAATTGACAACATAAAAGGAAAAGTAGGAGATAGAGAACAAGGAAGTGAAGAGTGGACAGAAAACATGCTTAAAAAAAGGAAAGATGCCCTAAAAAAAATGAGCAATCACATAAAAATTTCAAATAAACACCATCAACTACCAACGAAGAAAGACGAAGCGTTGTGGGGACAAGAAATTAATGGGCACTTTTATTCCTTAATTCTCCTCTCCCAACAAAATAAATGTTATAACAATGAAATATTTTATTTTTCAGTGAAAGCAAAAATTTTCTTTAAACGAACAAATTAATCAAAGTTTGAAAAATTCCTTCATTTGAGGAGATATTGAAACGGTCCCACACACACACATTTATATATATATATATTTTTATTATTTTAATTAAATCAACAATCCCTTATTATTTTCTTTACCGACTCTGATACAATCTGACAGCGAGTGGGTGAAAAATAAAATATTTACGCTACTGAGAATCCGTGCGAATTCCTGTGCGAAATGGTTACATGGAATACTCGTATCGTCTGACGAAACAGGTGCGGTTGCGTGTGCAACCACCTCAAAAGGGGGTTTCGAAGAGTCCTGGAGAACGAGACCATTATCATTGCTGGAGAAAGAACGATAGTCAGTCGACGTCTATCGCCTCAGCGAGTGACACGTTTGGCGTTTGGCTCCAAACGTGTAGTATGGCCAAGGACTAACGTGCTCTAATTGCCCACTTTTCTCTTACCCATTCTTATGGGAATTCAAAAGTGATAGTCCGACCTGTTCATGCTACAGTGGTGGAAGCGACGAAAGTTTGACTTATCGCCCTAAAAATTTTGATCGTCCATTCGCAAATAGAGACTTTATTTGAGGGTTATTGATTAGATCTCTTACCCATTCTTATGGAAATTCATATAATCAATACCTGAGTTATTGGACTTTTCACCCTTCATTTGGGAACTCGTCGAATAAGAACAAAAAAGAGATTTGTTTGTCTTAAAAGCATCTGAATGGAAAATCAAATAGTCTTTTCTTAAAGGTGAATTTTGGCACATCTTAAGAATTAACCTAAATCGCAGGATGAACTTTAAGGCCCATTTTTAAGAAAAATGATTTAGTATTAAGAAGTATAGTTTATGAAATGTGAATAAGGACTCTCATTTATCACGGTAAAGGTCATTCTCCCGAATTAAGACCTGTGCAAAATAGGAAAGCAGGACAAAATTCTGTTTTCAGTTATGGCACACTAAAATTGCACAGAATGGACGGCTGTTTATAAAGTCGGAAAATAATCTTAAATCAACGTCATACCCAAGGGAAGGGTAAATTTTCTCAATTAGTTAGTTAAATGGAACCGAGAAAAACTTATAAAAATATCTAATGATAATAATAAAAAAAATTATGAAGTTTACATGCAAATCTGTTCTCGCTACTGTGGACCTGCTTAATTAGGAAAGAAAGAGTAATTTATATGTTGATTAAAAAAAAAGGACAAAATAAAGACCAGAGGCTTTTTGGAAGAAAACTATTTTAAAATTCAGGGTTTGAGACCGGAAAAGAGTGAGCTTAATTTTAATGTCAACTTTGATCCTGAGATAGTAGAAAAAATCTCCTTTTACATGGTGGTATCTAGCCAATTAATTCGTTTTAAGTTTACTGTCCTCCGAGGATCGGTATCGACGTACATACTCGGTACTGACTTCCTGAACAGGGTACATTAAATCGTCGCAAATTCCAAATCTCGCGATTTAAATGCAAGAGAAGGAATGTAGGATACATTTCATTAGAAAAACTAAGAATAAACTAGTAAAAAGGGGAAATAATCTCTGGTACTTAGAAGCGTAATTTGAATGCTCATAATTACTTTGGGTGTAGTAAATAAAAATAATTCAGAAATTAAGAAGTGTAGCAACTAGTAAACCTGGTGGGGCACATGCAAAATTAAATAATATAAAAATAAGTTAGAAATTAATAAATGTTATAACTGGTACCCCTTGTGGGACGTTATTATAAAGAAATGTTACAAATTAAAATTGCAACTATAAAGGATCTTCTACTATGTGAAGATGATATGAATCTAGAAAAATGTATATGCGTATAGGCAGAGTAGCTGAATTGGTGAACCAAGAAGTACAAACTCTACAAGAATAAACAATGCGGCTGTTGTAAGATTTACGAAACTAGACAAGCAGAATTTAAGGAAACAGTCAATCCTTCGAACCAAAGACAGCAGATCCATATGAAACCAGGTTTATCGAATATAAAGTCATCGCAGCAAAACTTTAACGAGCAAAAGTAGCCCGAAGTTTTTGATATATTTGCTTAAACTCATACAGTTTTAGCGTGACAGGCCTCTTTAAGAACAAAGCGTAAAACGCATGCTATTACAGCTTGGGTGTATGTTTTGAAAGTAGTATCGCCTTTCGAAAAAAGCTTTTACTTGACCTACCATCAGTAGACGTAGCCTAAGACCTTCGTTGCCAGAAAACCATGCCGAAATCAAGAGGGTTTCTTGCAATCACAGAACGGTTAAGTTTACGCTTTCTACGATCGACAATATTGCTCTTAGAAATTTTAAAGTTTAAACTAGATACAGGGGCTGGTTGTAATGTATTTAACTCTAAATGTTTTCGAAAAGTAGATCTATAGGTTCAATTGGAAGACACTAAAGCTAAATTTATAAACTATGGCGTGTCAAATATTCATATCATAGGTAAGACTAGGATTCTTTGCCAAAAATGAAATGCCAAAGTACCGCTTGAATTGTTTATCACAATGTAAAACAGCCAATGGACGCTAGCAAAAATTATTTGAAGGGATAGAAAAATTTTAATTTGTTTATGGTTTTACGTTGAAATAAGATTAATCAGATAAAATTAAGCCTTACAGAAAAGGTCCTTATGGAATCTTAAATGATTTTAACCAGGAGTTAGAATTTTGAGAGAAAAAGAGGATAATTTCAAAAATTGATGAACCTTAAGAAATCTTTAATACTTTCACTTTGATAAAGAAAGAAAGCAAACAACTAAAGCTTTAGATCCACAGCACCTACTATCGGGAAGGAAATGGGAGGTATCTGTCTTTGAAGAATAATAAACTCAGCCAAAGAAAATGTTAGCGTAATAAAAAAATAGTTATATGAAAGATAAACGTGTTCTACGTAAATGAGCCTAAAGACATTTATGTAAAAAATTGTTGTGCTTTGCAGACTGAAAAATGTACAAAAAAGTAAGGGTTTTTAGATAAGTTTAAGAAAAAAAAATTGGAAAAAACATGATTATGAGGAAAGCAGTCGTAAACAAATTACAGTTGACAAATTTGAGAAATAATAAAAATTGTTGCTGAAAAGTACAAGAATGTACAACCATATTATCTTTAGTTATAATAAACACATTAAAGCGATTCAAACTCCCAGCTGAGACGGATAGACTCTGTAATTATTTTCAACCTCCCGGAAGGATATGATTGTCTTATTTTTTGTGAAAGTCGCAGTATTTTTAGACATAGGATTTGGAGTTAGAGACTCCAAAAACATATGGCAAAAATATTCTGACCCCCGGACTCGAACAAAATTGTTGCCCGACCCCCTTTAAAAAGCGCTATTTCACGCACATGAAGTAGGCGTAATGCTGCCGCTTACAGAATATGCGGCCTTCGTACATGCAGTCTTTGCTGCTGGAAGGACACATAAAATTTCACACCCGCTACAAGAAAGTTGACGCTCAATAGAGAAAATTATATTTCCACAGTCTCCATTCTGCTAAGCCAGCCATTTCTTCCTTTCACTTATAACTTAAAATTTTCTTGGACATCAAATATGCTTTATCTGATTCACATGCTTGTTCTCAAGGAGGGTAGGACAAAAAACATAGTGTATATCAAGGGCGTGTATCAAGGGCCAGATGAAAAGTATAAAAGACCTGTAAAAGCTAATTCATAACATACTTTTCGCGCAAATTTGCAAATCGAGTCATTTTGTAGGGTTCTTGTATAAATACAGACTCTCAGTAAATCTTGCTTTTCGTAAA
>JAAAKG020149134.1:0-10110 GCA_010014905.2 Druon quercuslanigerum | reverse complement strand
TTTTTAAGAAAAAAGTTTAATATTTTATAAAAAAAAAATTTAATAAAATACCTGAGTTTGTAACCGAGAAAAAAACATTTTCACAAAAAAATAATTAATTAAATTTTCAGATTAAAAAATTAATTATTAACCAAAAAAACGAATTTTCAATAAAAAATACTATTTTTTTACAAACTAGTTCAATTTTCAACCCAAAAAATAACTGTTTAAAAAAGTTGTTGAACTTTCTACCAATTCGATTTATTCCTTAATAAATAGTGGAATTTTCAAACATAATCAATTTTCGAAATAACAATTTATTTTTCAACTGAAAAAATCCTTTTTAATGCAAAAGTCTTAATTTTCTACCAAAGAAACCAATTTTGAACAACATAAATTAACTTATAAATTAATTAAGTTTTACGAAAGTAGTTAGATTTTTTACAAAAAAAAGGATTTTTTAACCAACTTAATTTGCAAAAAAAAAAAAGATTAGGTTTGTTCCAAAAATGGAAAAGTTAAATTTTCAATCAATTACAATAAATTTTAATAAAAAAGCTACAAATTTTTAACAAAATATTTTTAATGTATTTGGATCATCTATTCAAATTACTATCGATATTTTATAGTTTATAAATAATTTGAAAATATAGTCGGCAATGACACTGCCAGTCGATGCGACTATAAAAATTCAATTAATAATAAATAATTTAACTTTTTTAAATTATGTTGTAAAAAATTTGAATGGAAACAAATTTAATAAACGAATGCATTATTCGGGAATCTGTTGACAAAAAATTCATTTTTTTCCATTTCAGTCCTTTTAATTGAGAACTTCATGTTAATTACAAAAACATTTCTAATATTTCATAAATTTTATGATTTTTTCAAAAAATTTAATAAACACATGCAATATTCGTGCATTTTCCGACGTAAAAATTAGTTTTTTTTCGAAGTCGGTCCTTTTAATTTTAGAAAAAAGTTCTTTTTTTCATTCAGTACTTGATGAAAAGGACTGAAATGGAGAAAAAACGAATTTTTTGACAAACAGATGTCCCAGTAATGCATTTGTTTATTTAATTTGTTTAAAAAAATAAAATTTATCAAATAGTGATGCATGTTGGTAAAATTATTATAAAGCTCCCAATTAAAAGGAAAGGCATTAGAAAAAACGAATTTATCTGTCGATAAGTGCTCGAAAAATGAATTTGTTTATTTAAATTGTTTGATAAAATCATAACATTTATCAACAAGTTATGGATTTTCTGAAATTATCATGAGTTTTCTAATTTAAAAAAAATGAAGATCGAAAAAGAACGAATTTTTCTGACGACAAATGCCTGAATAATGCATTTGTTTATTAAATTTGTTTATAATATTAACAAAAATAATCCTAAGAAACATTTTTTTCATTAAAATATCGTTTCCATTCAAACTTTTTGCAATGTAACTTTAAAAACTATTAAATTATTTAAAAGTATAGAAAACACATTTTCAACAAATAATTTGTTTATAAATTTTTTTTTATTGTATCATGATGGAATACCTTTATATAATGAGAGTCTATAAAATGTCGGTGATTACAACAATTTTTATATTATTGACGAGCACCGGGAACGTCAAATAGAAAAATGGCAATTTGTTTCGTCATATTTATTTATTTATAAAAAAATTGAAAAACTAACTTAAAAATCAGGCTTAAAAACTTTCTTTGAAATTTCATCAGCCTTAAAAAAAAGATCCAAATCGAGCCAAGAGTTTGTAAATTTAGTTGGTTAAAAAATCCTTTTTTTTGTAAAAAATTTAACTACTTTCGTAATACTTAATTTGCTTGTTTAAAAATGTAATTATTATTGTTAAAAACTAGTGTTTTCTTTAAAAATTGAAATGTTAACTAAAAATGTAGCTATTAACTATTTTCTTGAAAATTATTATTTTTTTTTAAAATTCATTTCCTTTATTAAAAATTTCACTAGTCCTATTAAAAGGATTGGCATTGAAAAAGAACGAATTTTTTCGTCGATAAATGCTCGAAGAATGCATTTGTTCATTAAATTTGTTTAATAAAATCATAGAATTATTAAAAAAAAATGAATTATTGGAAATTATTATGAGGTTCCTTATTTACAAAAATTAACATCGAAAAAAACTAATTTTCCTATCGAAAAATGCCTGAATAATGCATTTGTTTATTAAATTTGTTTATAATATTGAGAAGAATTGTCCTACGACTTTAAAAAAACGTTAAATTATTGAAAATTATAGAAAACACATTTTAAACAAATAATTTGTTTATAAACACTTTTTTGTTTATTGTATCATAATGAACGTCAAATAGAAAAAATGAAAATTTTTTTATTATATTTATTTATGTATAAAAAATTGAAAAACTAAATTAAAAATCAGGCTCGACAATTTTGAATAAATATTTCAAATAGTTTTTAAATATTTTGGTAAAAATTTGTAGCTTTTTTATTGAAATTTATTTTTAATTGATTGGAAATTTAACTTTTCCATTTTTGCTTCAAACTTGATCTTTTTTGTTTGTAAATTTATTATGTTAAAAAATCCTTTTTTTTGTAAAAAAAATTAACTACTTTCGTAATACTTAATTTGCTTGTTTAAAACTGTAATTATTATTGTTATAAACTAGTGTTTTCTTTAAAAATTTAAATTTTAACTGAAAAATTTAGCTATTAACTATTTGTTTAAAAATTTTTTTTTTAATTCATTTTCGTTATTGAAGATTTCACTATTTCATTTTCTATTGACAATTGATATTTTTAGGTTCGAAAGTTCATTTATGTTGTTGAAAATTTGTTTCTTTGGTAGAAAATCAAGATCCTTACATAAAAATTCATCTTTTTTGTTGAAAAATAAATTATAATTTCGAAATGTCGACTATTTGTTTAATAATTGAACTACTTGGGTCAAAAGTTGAAATTGAAATTGAAAATTGATTGCGTTTGAAAATTCAACTATTTGGTAAGGAGTTAATCTACTTGGTAGGAAGTTCAACAACTTTATTAAACATTTATTTTTTGGGTTTAAAATTTAACTTGTTTGTAAAAAAATTATATTTTTTATCGAAAATTCCACTATTTCTGTATAATTTTTTTTTTGCTGAAAATTGAACTTAATTGTTGGAAAATCGAACCTTTTTATTAAAAATTCAAGTTTTTAACTGAAAATATAATTATCGTTTGGTTGAAAATTCAACTGATTGCTTGAAAATTCGTTTTTTGCTTGATAATTAATTTTTTAAACTGAAAATTTAATTAATTAATTTTTTGTAAAAATGTGTCTTTCTCACTTAAAAACTCAGGTATTTCATTAACTTTTTTATTGTAAAAAAAAAATTTTACTTAAAAACTTATTTTTTTGGTTTAAAAATCAAGCTATTTGTTTTTAATGAAGTATTTTATTGAAAATGAGATTATTTTGTTACAAAATTTGACAATTATGTTAAAAATAATTTTGTAAGAATCATTTTTTAACTAAAATTTTAACTTATCTATTTTTGATTGTGAATCATCTCTTTTATTAAAAAGTTAATTATTTGATTGAAAATTCATTTCATTGAAAACAGTGCTTGTAACGATCTTCAAAAAGAACACATGCCGCTATAAAATGCGGTACAAACATGAGCGCATGCCGCTATACATTTCTAATGCAGTCATAGTTTCAGTGTGAGTGTGAGAGCGAAGGATGGAGAGAAAGAAAGCGAGCGTAAAAGAGAGGTGGAGGAAGGAGAGAGAGAGGCGTGGAGGAGAGAAGTGGAAGAAGTGAAGGAGAGATAGAGAGCGAGAGGAATTGAAATAGACGATCAGTGGGAGAAGCGAAGAAGAGTTATCGCTTCAAAAATAAAATGCACAGTTTCTATGTATTTTAATCTCTTAATTAAACTTTTTGTTGCAGCCCTGTGAAAATCCGAGCAATTATCGTGCAGAGCAGTGTACATCCTTTGACAATGTGCCATACGGTAGTCGGCTGTTGAAATGGTTTCCCTATTACGATTCTGCGAGACCGTGTTCCCTGATCTGCCGTGGAGAGGAGTCGCTGGACGACATTTCCGATAGTAGAAATCAGAAGTTGTTGCAAGGGAGAGTCCTTACAAATGAGGACGAATATATAACAAGTATCGACTCTGAAGAGATTATAATTGTGCAGCTTGCTGAAAAAGTTAAGGACGGTACGAGATGTCGGCCTGAAAGTCTCGACGTCTGTATTGGTGGAGAGTGTTTGGTAAGTGTTTGTCGTTTCTCTTCAAGTTCTAAAATATAACATTTATGTCCTTAGTCGGCACAGTAAGATATCTGAAAGATAATACTTATATCCTAAGTCAGCACCATAAGAGCTCTAAAATATTACATTCATGTCCTAAGTCGGCACAGTAAGCGTTCTAAAACATAAAAATTATGTCTTAAGTCGGCCCTGTAAGAATTCTAAAATATATCATTTATGTCCTAAGTTGCACAGTAAGAGTTCTCAAGTATAACCTTTATGTCCTAAGTCGGCACAGTAGGAGTTCTAAATGATGGCATGTATGTCCTAAGTCGGCACATTGAGAGTTCTTGTAAAAAAACAGAGGGTAAACAGGATTTGATGGCGCTTCCATTTTTTCGGTCAGGTACTACAATCTTTCGTCTACAACTCTATATCATTCGGGTCAGTATGAACTGATTTTTATGACCGCAATGCAGCGAAAAGTAAAGAAGTCGATTTTTGCTGTTTCTCAAAATGGTGGTCCTAAGTCGGCACCTCTAGTTCCTAAATCGGCACATAAGTTTTTCCGCTTAAATATAAGCAAAAGGGCAGGTTATGTAGATTTTAAGAGGAAATTGACAAATTTAAACAATTTACAATACAAAACCGTGTAGGATATTGTCGAAAATAGAATCAGCAAAGTCCATAAGAAAACACAGAAAATAAAATGAAAACCTACCAGAGACAAGCAACATGCAGTCAAAGCACAACCAAACTAGAAAAATCGAACAAGAGACAAGTGACATGAAAATAAAATACAATAGAATCAAATAATACATAAATAACAACAAAAGCAAGCAAAACAGGGTGCCGACTCAGGACCACTACGAATGTTCAAGCGTTTCATCTTATTCCGCAACCAAAGCAAATCCGAATAAAAATTAATTGATGATTGCAGAATTGCATCCACGCTCGGCTACACTCGGCCAAGTAGATAAGAGAGGGGATGATCCATCCCCTCTCCTGCCTACTTGGTTGCGCCTGGTCGAGCGTGGATGCAATTCTGCAATCCTCAATTAAAAACTTCCTGGCACTACAAATTTTTTTCAATTTGAAAAAATTTCAGTCAGTTTCTTTCACTAAGAGAAAACAATTGGAAAATTTAACTTTAAATTGTCGAGTGTACCTAAATTACATTAGTAAAATATTGTAGGCTTCTTGCAAGTTTAGCTAAATACTTGAATAAATTAATTTTCTAATTTTAATTTTTTTCGAAAGAAAATATTTGTGCATTTTTCAGTGTAAATAATAAAAAAAATTTCTTTTATTTCTTTTGTTGAAAATCAAGAGTTTTATATTTAGTACAACGAAAATTTGGAAGAATCAAAATTAAATATTAAAAGTTCTTCATAGAAAATTAGAACTTTTGAGGATAATTTTTTTGAATTAGATACCCTTTAAATTATAAGAATTAATTTCAAAACTAAAAAACTGAAAAAAACTTTTTAAATCTGTAACACAATATCATAATCAAAAATGTAGAATTCTGTAAAATGCAAAAATTGCGAAAAAAGCATTAAACACTAAATATTTTTAAAGTATCATTTCAATTTTCGTAGCCCTTTTCCGAATTAATCTGTGATTTTTTTAATTGCTTTAAAACAATCTTGCAAAATTTAAGTATTTTAAATTTCCCATTAAATAATATTTGACGGATTCTAAAAATATATTTTTTAAATTTTAAAATAAATTAATAAATTTATATATATTTAATTAATTATTTAGATTGACCCAACACTCGTTTTACTAATAAAATTATAGAAAGTTTTAAAATTTGCTGGGTCGATAATTTTTTTGCTAATAATTTAAATTTAATTATGTGCTGAAAAATTAAAATATTTCGAATCTACGTGTCAACTGTAAATTTTTTAAAGTTAATAGATACCATTTTATTTTTTATAGAAAGCTTTTATATATGAACATTTCTGAAATTAAAAATGTTCCATATTAAATATTTGTTCAATATGTTTAAATATATTTATTTAAGCTTCACATTCGATGCCTTAATACTAGATATTTTTAAAATTAAAACGTACAAAATTAAAAATAAATAAGCTTGATTCTTTCACAGCATGAAGCTGGATTACAGAGATGCTTTTATTTTTTATTTCTGTTTTGTTTAATTGGTTCGTTTTATTATATAAAGTGTAAAAACGCACAAGGAAATAATTTTTTAAAAGGAAATAATTTTCTATTTATAATGCATAAAATTCTTTGGGATTAATTTTAAATCTGGTTCTGTTTCATTTTATAATCTTACCAAATTTTATCGTTAGAAAAAATTATATTTTATTGTTAAAAAATAATTAAAATCAGCAATAATTTGTTTAAATAATTTATGTACACTTTGGTATTATACTACTTTCTTAATTAATACAGATATAATTTTAATATTGCTTAATATTAGCCAATATTAAACAACGTTAAAGTTCTAAAATTATTTCATTTAATAAATAAAAAATTGACCTTTTTAAATTCAATGCGGTTAAAATTTTTTTTTTATTGAAATCGCTAGAAAATGATACAATATCAAATTTAAATTTTTTAAAAAGAGGTTTAGCTTTTTTTAATAAAAGAAAATGATCATTTTAAATGAAATTTATGTAATACAAAAGAAAGAGAATTTTTTAATTCATAGAAAATTTTAGACAAAATTTTTTTTCTCTTAAATTCAATAAAAATGTTAAAAAATAAACATTATCCTCCTTTAAGTTCATGAAATTGAAAAAACCAAAATTTCCTCGTTTTAAGCCTGATATAATTGTTAAAAATACGAAATTTTTGTCGCATTTAACTTTGTTTTTTTTCTTTAATCTGGACCAAATAGTTCGTCTCATTTTACCTAATTTAAAATAATTGATCTCGAAAATCTTATTAAATCCGTTAAAATAAATGAAAAGTCCTTTGGAATCGTATTAGTTCAAATTATCCGAAATTCTAAGAAATTTTTTAAAACGACCTACAAAACTTCTTGAAAATCCGTGGAAAACTTTAAAATTCTCAAAAATCCATTAGCACCTCGTCTCGAACCTCGTTCCGAACTTTCGTCTCGAATCTCGTCTCGAACCTCGTCTCGAACCTCGTCTCGAACCTCGTCTCGAACCTCGTCTTGAACCTCGTCTCGAGCTTCGTCTTGAGACGCGTGTGAAACCTTGTCTTCAATCCTGCCTGGAACCTAGTCGTGAACCTTGTCTTGACCTTCATCTCGAACCTAGTCTTGAACCTTGTCTTGACCCTCATCTCGAATCTTGTCTTAAATCTTGAATATTGTCTCGATTCTGGTGAAAAAATACTTGAAATATCTTAAAAAATCCCTTTAATTTTCAAAATGCCCTCTGATTTTTAAAATCCTTTCGGGTTCGTTAAATTTTAGTTTAAAACCTATACAAATTTCTTGAAAATCTTTTGAAATTTTTAAAATATTCAAAAATCTATTGGCATCTCGTCTCGAACATCGTTTTGAACTTTTTTCTCAAACCTCGTCTTGCGCTTTATCCCGAACGTGTCTTGAATCGTGTTTTGAACCTAGTATTAAACCTTGTCTGGACCCTCATCTCGAATCTTGTCTTGAATCTTGAATATTGTCTTAATTCTCGTGAAAAAAACATTTGAAACATCTTGCAAATTCTCTTCAATTTTAAAAATGCCCTCCTATCTTTAAAATCCTTTCCGGTCCGTTAAATTTCAGTATAAAGCCTATAGAAATTTCTTCAAAATCCTTCGAAATCTTAAAAATGCTTACAAATCTTTTGGCATCTCGTCTTGAACATTGTTTTGAACTTTTGTCTCAAACCTCGTCTCGAACCTTGTATTGAGCCTCGTCTCGAACCTTGTCTTTAATCCTCTCTCGAACCTAGGCTTGAACCTTGTCTTGACCCACATCTTGAATCTTTTCTTGAATCTTGAACATTGTCTCGAGTCTCGTGAAAAAAGTACTTGAAATATCTTAAAAATTCCTTTAGATTTTTAAAATGTCCTCCGATCTGTAAAATCCTTTCGAGTTTGTTAAATTTCAGTTTGAAACCTATAAAATTTGTTTGATAATCCTTTGAAATCTCTAAAATACTCAAAAATCTATTGGCACTTTGTCTCGAACATCGTTTTGAACTTTTGTCTCGAACCTCGATTTGAACCTCGTCTTGAGCCTTGTCTCGAATCTTGTCTTGAATCCTGTCTCAAACCTAGTCTTGAACTTTGTCTTGAACCTCATCTCGATTATTGTCTTGAATCTTGAATATTGTCTCTATTTTATTGAAAAAAATACTTCAAATATCTTGAAAATTTCCTTCAATTTTTAAAATGCCCTCCGATCTTTAAAATCCTTACAGGTTTGTTAAATTACAGTTATCAACCTATAAAAATTTCGTGAAAATCCTTTGAAATCTTTCAAATTTTTAAAAATCTATTGGCACCTCGTCTCGAACCTCGTTTCAAACTTCTGTCTCGAACCTCGTCTTGAGCCTTGTCTCGATTCTTGTCTTAAATCTTGAATATTGTATCGATTCTTGTGAAAAAAGTACTTCAATATTTTGAAAATTCCCTTCAATTTTTAAAATGTCCTCCAATATTTGAAATCCTTTCGGGTCCGTTAAATTTCGGTTTAAAACCTATAAAAATTTCTTGAAAATTCTTTGAAATTTTATAAATTCTCAAAAATCTATTGGCACTTCGTCTCGAACATCGCTTTGAGCTCTTGTCTCAAACCTAGTCTTGTACCTTGTATTGGCCCTTATCTCGAATCTTGTCTTGAACCTTGAATATTTTTTCTATTATCGTAAAAAAAGTACTTCCAATATCTTTAAAATTCCCTTAAATTTTTAAAATGCCCTCCGATCTTTAAAATCCTTTCAAATCCGTGAAATTTCAGTTTAAAACCTATAAAAATGTCTTGCAAAAACCTTTGAAATCTTTAAGTTTCTCAAAAATCTTTTGGCACCTCGTCTGGAAAATCGTTTTTAACGTTTGTCTCGAACCTCGTCTTGACCTCGTCTCGAACTTTGTTTCGAGCCTCGTCTCGAACTTTGTCTTGAGCCTCGTCTCGAACCTAGGCTTGAACCTTGTCTTGACCCTTATCTCAAATCTTGTTTTGAATCTTGAATATTGTCTCGATTCCCGTGAAAAAATTACTTTGGACAATGAGCTGCAATAAACTTTATTTTCTGAATCAAAGTTCCTTACATAACCATTTTTTATTAGAGCAGAATATTTTCTTAGCCGGCAACTTTAGGAACTTGATCTGCAACGAACTTAAAAGTTTTTATCAGTATGAATACTTTCAATGATAAACAGTCTAGAGTCAAACTCGGTACTTAAAATCTTCGGAATCGACAAACCCATCAAAACTGAAATATAGCCACTAGAAGGTTGCAAAACTTCGCAACGACCCGATGAGAAATTTCTGAACTTTGAAAGTTCTTCAGAATTGTCAAAGTGGGCCATGCAATGCAATTTCTTTAAAAGCCAAGAAAACTAACACCTGTTTTTAATACTAAAAATTTATTTGAATTTTATTTTAATTTTATTTATTGTTTTGACTTTATTAAAAGCTAAAAAAATTATTCATGTTGCAATAAAATCAAAATATTTCCAAATTCATACCAGAATCCTAGGTGAAGAAATTATATTTACACATACTAGAATAAATTAATATAACTTATATTTTTTTTTAATAAAAAAATGTATGAAGTAAATTAATATTATAAATAATATTTCCGTCTATGTATCATTTTTTCGCCATGAAAACACGATCAAAATTTTCAATATAAAAATATAAAAGTAAATAATATTTTATTGAAACCAATATTTTAACAAATAAATTGGTTATTATATTATTTTTACATTTATTATATTATTATTTTTTATTAT
>JAAAKG020149133.1:0-10110 GCA_010014905.2 Druon quercuslanigerum | reverse complement strand
TGCAGTTTAAATATTTTTACAAGTTTCTTAAAAATTCGGTTTTCTTTTTTCATTAAAAATTAGTTTTTTTAACTAAAAATTTTAGTATTCCATGTCTTGTCACAAATTTATCTTTTTTAGTAGAAAATGAATTGATTTTTATTAAACTTGTATTTTTTGGTTAAATTTGATTGCCTTTAATTCAACTTAAAAATATCAAAGATTAAATTTTTGTTAAAAAATCATCTTTGCAGTTTAAATTTTTTTACTAGTTTCTTAAAAGTTCGGTTTTTATTTTTTCTTTGAAAATTAATTTTTTTAACTAAAAATTTAAGTATTTCATGTCTTGTTACAAATTTATCTTTTTTAGTAGAAAATGAATTGATTTTTTTTAAACTTGTATTTTTTGGTTAAATTTGATTGCCTTTAATTCAACTTAAAAATAACAAAGGTTAAATTTTTGTTAAAAATTCATCTTTGCAGTTTAAATTTTTTTACTAGTTTCTTAAAAGTTCGGTTTTTCTTTTTTCTTTAAAAATTAATTTTTTTAACTAAAAATTTAAGTATTCCATGTCTTGTTACAACTTTATCCTTTTCAGTAGAATATGCATGTATTTTGTTAAAAAGTTGTATTTCTTTATTTAAATTTAACTCTCTTTAATTTATCTTAAAAATGTTTTCTATAAACATATCAACTTTACTTTTTTTTGTTAAAAATCCATTTTTCTAGTTTGAAAATTAAACTCTTTTGTTGCAAATTAAAATTTTTTCTTCAAATTTTATTTCTTTGTGCAAGATTAATATTTGAGGAAAAAGATCATATTTTTGGTTGGAAATTGAACTGTTTTGTCGAAATTGATTGTTGTTAAAAATAAAAATTCTTAACTGAAAATTTAAATATTGTGTTGAAAATTCGTATTTTTTATTTAAGAGTTTTGATGTTTTGTTAAATATTCATCATTCTGGATTAAAAATGTAACAATTTGGTTAAAAATTAAAACTATTTGGTAAAAACTGTAACTGTTTTGTAGAAAATTAGGTTTTTTTATTAAAAATTAAACAAAAATAAAAATAATTGTATTTGCCAAAAATTCAATTATTTTATTAAAAGATTTTCTTTTTGTTGAGAATTCATATTTTAGAATAAAATTAATTTTTGGTTGAAAGTTTAACCAATTTGTTGCAAATTCGTTTTCCTTTCTTGGTTAAAGATTAATTCTCTTAACTGCATCTTTTTAAGAAAATTATTGCATTTTATTATAAAAATTTTTTTTCAAATTAAACTGCTTTGACAAAATTTATTGTTGTTTTTAAAAATGAAAATTCTTACTGAAAATTTATCTATTTGGTTTCAAGTTCCTATTTTCTATTTGAAAAATTAAATATTTTGTAGAATATTCGTCTTTTTGGCCTCAAACGTTAACAATTTAATAAAAAGTTTAAGTATTTGGAAGAAAATTCAACTGCTTTGTAAAAAATTCGTTTTTTATGAAAAATTAAAAAAAAATAAATAACAATTTCTTAGTTTGAAAAATCAAATATTTCGATAAAAATTCAACAATCTTGTATAAATAATTTTGTTGGAAATGTGCCTTTTTTGGTTTAATTCAACTGTTTTTGATTTAAAATTCAAATATTTTCTTTGTTCAAATATCAACTATTGCACTTTTTTGAGAATCCATCTTTGTTCTTTGAAGTTTCTACTTCATGGTTAAAATTTGAATCAATTTGGTAATTCGTAGGAAACAATAATAATTAGGTTCTCCTCAGGCACCTTTCCCATATTATGAATAATTTCCAACTAAAGAGAAAAGACGTACTTTTTTAAGAATAGTACTAAAAACCTTTTTGCGAGCAGTGGATAAGACTTAAGAGATTACTAAGAGTGACTCGTAATCTTTAGAGGATTGAGCTTATTGTAGATGTTTCGTGAACAAACCCCCAAGGAGATTAGAGACAGCAAAGAGGAAAAGTGAAAAAAAATATTTTTAAACTCTAAAGAAGTAGCGCCTATCGAACTTCCTTCACTTCCAGCGTTCCGTTTATCGAGCGAATTTTGAGCAACAAAAAACTTCCAGGGAGAATTTTGTTAAGAAGAGTACAAAGAAGTTTTCTGTAAAATTTTAGCCCAATCGAATTGTTATTCAAAAAATTATTAACGTCTCAAGTCGATAGCGACTAGGCGACTGGCGCACGGGCTGTAGCGAGATTCTCAGATCCAATTTATAATACAGTTCGCCAGTGCTAAACATAAAAACTAAGTAATTAATCAGGTTGTCTCAAATTATTCTGCATAAATAAATAATAATGCATAATGTTATCTAATTATTATTGATTATTTTTTATTTTTATCGTCCGAAAACTGTATTATGAGTCGGATATGAAACTCTTGATACAGCCCGCGCGCGAGTAGCTTATCCGCTATCGAATTAAAACGTTATTAATTTCATGAATATCAATTCGATTGGGCTAAATTTTTCTAGAAAACATCCTTGTATTGTTGTTAATAATTTTCTCATTGAAAGTTTTTTGTTGCTCAAAATTCGCTTGATAAACGAAACGTGGGAAGTTCAAGGTGTCCCATGAGCGGAACGCATCAGAAAAAAATTGACAACAATTTAAAAAAAATAATTTTCTGAATTATTTTTGTTTTATCAGTCGAAGGATATTTCGAAAGACGTTTCCTAACAAATTTTTTTGAAAAAATCCTAAAAACTGACTGACTGAGCACAAGTTTAAGTAAAAAACGAATTAAGATTGATTTGTACAAAAAAGCAGTTTTTTAGATATAGTCTTTAAAAATTAAAATTCTAAAATGTGTTTGAAAGCCTCCATTTTGTTCAAAATTCGTTTTTTTTTCGTTAGGAAACTTATCTTTTTGTTTAAAAATTCATCATTTTAGTTAAAAATTTAACAACTACATTTTGCAGATCAACTTCTTTCGTAAAAATTAAAAAAATTCTTTCTTAAAAATTTTAATTTTTCGTCGAGAATTCTTGAATTTTATTAAAAATTCGTCCTTTTTATATTAAAATAATTTTTTTGTTTAAAAATTCATCTTCTTATTTGAAAATTCAACTTTTCGGTTGAGAGTTTTTGAATTATGATAAAAATTCTTTTTTCGGTATAAAATTACTCTTTTTGTTTAAAAATTAATATTTTTAATTATAAATTTAGCAACTAGGTTTAAAAGTTGAACTACTTTCTTAAAAACTAAAAACAAATTTCTTCCTTTCTTACAAATTTTAATTTTTTGTAAAGAATTCTTGAATTTTATTAATTTTTCTATAAAATTAATCTTTTTGTTAAAAATACTATTTTTAGTTGAAAATCATCTGTTTCGTGCCAAATTCAACTTTTTGATTGAGAATTCTTAAATTTTGGTAAAATTTTTTTTTCGTTAGAAAATTAATCTTTTTCTTTAAAAATTCATCTTTTTAGTTAAAAATTCAACTTCTTGCTTGATAATTCATGAATTTCATTCAAAATTCATTTTTTCAGTAGAAAAATAATTTTTTTGTTTAAAAATTTATCATTTTGTTTCAAAATTTAACGGCTAGATTTTGAAGCTGAACTTCTTTCTTAAATAGTAAAAAAATCTTTCTTAAAAATTTAAATTTTTCTTTAGCAATGCTTGAATTCTATTTAAAATTCGACCTTTTTATAGTAAAATAATTTTTTGTTTAAAAATTCATCTCTTTTATTTTAAAACTCAACTTCTTTGTTCAAAATTTATTAATTTTGTTTAAAGTTCTTTTTTTCAGTAGAAAACTAATCTGTTTGTTTTAAAATTATTCTTTTTAATTAAAAATTTAGCAACTAGGTTTTATAGGTCAACTTCTTTCATAAAATTGTTTAAAAATTCTTTCTTAAAAATTTATATTTTTCGTTGAAAATTCTTGAATTTTATTGAAAATTTGTCCTTTTTTGAACAAAATAATTTTTTGTTAAAAAATTCATCTTTTTATTTTAAAATTCAACTTCTTGGTTGAGAATTCTTGAATTTTGATAAAAAAAACTTTTTATCGGTAGAGAACAAATCTTTTTGTTTAAAAATTAATCTTTTTAATTAGAAATTTAGCAAATGGGTTTTAAAATTGAACTGCTTTCCTAAAAACTAAAAACAAATTTCTTCCTTTCTTACAAATTTTAATTTTTTGTGAAGAATTCTTGAATTTTATTAATTTTTCTATAATATCAATCTTTTTGTTGAAAATATTTTTTTTCGTTGAAAATTCAACTTTTTTGTTCCAAATTCAACTTTTTGATTGAGCATCCCTAAATTTGGTTAAAACCTCTTTTTTCGGTAGAAAATTAACCTATTTGTTTAATATTTTAATTAGAAATTCAGCAACTAGGTTTTAAATTTCATCTCTTTTCTTAAAAATTAAAAACAAATTTCTGTCTTTCTTACAAATTTTAATTTTTGGTAAAGAATTTTGGAATTTTAATTATTTCTTTATAAAATTAATCTTTTTGTTAAAAATACTTATTTTAGTTGAAAATTCAACTTTTTGGATCAGAATTCTTGATTTTTATTAAAACTTCGTTTATTTTCTCGTAGTAAATTAACCTTTTTGTTTAAAATTTCATCTTTTTTATTTTAAAATTTAAATTCTTGATTGAGAATTCTTGAATTTTTATAAAAAAAATTTTCGATAGAAAAACTAATATTTTTGTTTAAAAATTAATTT
Organism: Druon quercuslanigerum; assembly: GCA_010014905.2. Taxonomy (NCBI): domain Eukaryota; kingdom Metazoa; phylum Arthropoda; class Insecta; order Hymenoptera; family Cynipidae; genus Druon; species Druon quercuslanigerum. The sequence continues at coordinate 5,437 of JAAAKG020149133.1, read as the reverse complement.
TTTTTAATTAGAAATTTAGCAACTAGGTTTTAAAGTTGAACTACTTTCTTAAAAATTAAAAATAAATTTCTTTCTCACAAATTTTACTGTTTGGTAAAGAATTCTTTAAATTTATTAATTTTTTTATTGAATTAATCTTTTGTTTAAAACTACTTTTATACTTGAAAATTCATCTTTTTTGTTGCAAATTCAACTTTTTGATTGAAAATGCTTAAATTTGGTTAAAATCTCTTTTTTCGGTAGAAAATTAATCTTTTTGTTTAAAAATTCATATTTTTTATTTGAAAATTCAACTTCTTGGTCAATAATTCATGAATTTGGTTAAAAATTACTTTTTTTTTGTTAGAAAACTAATATTTTTGATTAGCAATTCATTGTTTTGGTATAAAATTCAAAACCAGTGTTTAATGGTCAACTTCTTTCTTAAAAATTAAAAAAATTCGATCTGAAAATTTTAATTTTTCGTTGACAATTCTTGAATTTTATTAAAAATTTGTCCTTTCTGAAGTAAAATAATTTTTTCGTTTAAAAATTTATCTTTTTTTAAATCAACTTCTTGCCTGAGAATTTTTTAATTTTGTTAAAAATTCTATTTTTCAGTAAAAAAAATTATTCTTTTTTAAATATTTATCCAAAACAAAAAAACAAAACAAAACTAATTTAAAGTTTAAAAAGATTTAAGAAAATTTCTTTAGTTATTTAGTTTTTTTTTCTAAAGATTTCAAAGAAAATTCTAGAAGCATTTTAGGAATTTTGAAAGTTTTGAAGCGAATAATAAAAATTCTCCTAATATTCCTGGGAAACTTTTAGGTAATTTGTTGCTTTAAAAAATTAATTTATAAAGAAAATTTACAAATTTTCTAAAACATTAAAAGCTATACATTCATGTAGCTTCTAAAGTCTAGAAATATACTGCCAATTATTATAAAATGCAGTAGATATAAATAATTTATATATTTTTTTATTTATTAATAATTACTTTCAAATTCTTAACCAAGTTTGTGATCGAATTACCCATTCGAAATCGTTAAATAATTATTAATTCTTCTGAATGCGTATCTATTCTGAAATAAAATAGTCTTTCCTGTAACCGAATCCTGGGAAGTTCATATTACAAAAAAAAATATATCAGCTAGGATTAGTAACCATACTTTCTTTAATTTTTAATTTAATTTAATTTAATTTTTTAACATTATTTCATCCTGTTTAAAGAACTTGAAAACATTAAATTAAACATTTTATTTTTATTTTGATGTTTATTAAGTTAATGAAATATATTTATAAAAAATAATATGAATAATGACTTTATGTTATATATTTAAATATTAAATGATACATTTAGCCCTTAATTAAAGCAAAAAAAATTTCCCTTTGATTTAAAGAAGATACTTGTTTTTAATCTGTATTATTAATTAATATAACTTTTTTATTTAATCATTATAAATGATTTTTCATGAATTTGTGATTTTGTTTAATATTTTGGTTAAAACTTTTCTTTCTTGACTCAAAAAATTATTTTGAATAAAAATTCATCTCTTTCTGTATAAATTTCATCTTTTTAGTTAAAAATGCAACTGTATAGTTAAATATTATTTATTTTGTTGAAAATAAACTTTTTTGTTTAAAATTCAACTCTTCTGCAGAAAAATTTTATTTTTAGCTCGAGAGTTAAACAATTTGGTAGAAAATTGAACTGCTTGTTGGAAAATTTATGTATTTTGCTGTACCTTCAATTTTTTGGCAGATGATCAATTTTTCGTTAAAAACTCAAATGTTTGGTTAAAAAATAATCTTTTGTAGTGTACGATGAAATTTTTTTGTTGAAATGTAATATTTTTTGGTTGAAAATTAAACTATTTTTTAGAATTTCTATTTTTGACTTAAATATTACACAATTTGATTAAAATTTTTGGTTTTCTTCATTAAAAAATTCGTTTTTGAATGATGATTCATCTCTTTCTGCAGAAATTTCATCTTTTTGTTTAAAGATTAAAAATGAAAAAGTATCTTTTTTGTTGAAAATTCAACAGTTTTGTAAAAAAAAAAATTTGTATTTTCGGCTCGAGAAAAAAATCAAAAAGTAAAATTTTCCTTTACAACATTCATTTTTAAGCAAAGAAGTTATTTCAAAAGTAGTCAAATGTTTAACTAAAGAAAATAATTTTAAACCAAAATAATTGAATTTGCAAAAACAAGCATTTAAATTTTTCATATTTAATTTTTCAAACACATAGTTTAATTTTCTACTAACAATATAAATTTTTTAAGACCGAAATAGGCAAATTTTTTACAAAAACTGGGCAGTCAAATTTTAATTTAATCAATTTTGAACGAAAAAACCTATTTTCACTAAAGTAGTCTATTTTCTTCTTTATGCATAATGTGTCTTTAAAAGTTTACATTATTTCATTCCTAACAATATTTCTGCATACATATCTTCTTTAGATAAAAATTTAATTACTTAAAAAACTTTTTTTAATGAACGTTTAAAGAAGAAATGTAATTTTTCCTAAATAAAAATGCAATCGTTCGGTTTAAAATTTAACGTTTTTTTTAAGTTAGTCTTTTAATTTTAAAAGTCACATAATTTTGCATAAATTACATCTTTCTTTGATAAAAACACAATTATTTAGTAAAAAATTTTTTGTTTTTTTTGTTGTTTAAAAAAATTTATACTTTTTGCTTTTCAGTAATATTTCAGTGTTGAAAAGAGAATTTAAATCTTTCCTGAATAAAAATTCACCATTTTTTTTAGAATGTTTTTTTTTTATTGGAAATTCAGCTATTTTAAGAAAAATTTTATGTTTATTGGATAAAAATGTAAAGGTTTGGTTGAAAATAAACTGTTTTGTTAAAAAGTCATATTTTTTGTTTAATAAAAAATGTATCTGCTTATGTACCTACAAAGTTAAGTTTTATTCGATGAAATAAAAAATGCAACTATTTGGTAGAGAATTCAACTATTTGTGATATTTACATCGTTTTTGGTTGAAAAATTTTAACTTTTTGGATTGAAAATTTTTTTTTTGGTAGAAATTAATTTTTTCGTTAAAAAAATCTTATATCGTTCATCAAAAGTCAACTAAAATCTGGTTTGGATTAAAATTCATAAATGCAACTATTCAGTAGAGAATTCAACTATTGTTGGTTAAGTTAATTTTTTGGTTAAAAATTCATCGTTTTGGATTAAAAAGTCAACTCTTCTCGTAAAAAATTATTTCGTGTTTAAAAGTTCATATTTTAATCGTGAAAAGTCAATTGAATTTTTTTTAACAGAAAATTCAAATATTTTTATAAATGTTATCTTTTAGATTTGAAAATTCATCTGTTTTAATATAAATTTCATTTTTCACATAAGATTTATATTTTTATTTAAAAATTTATATCTTTACTTAAAAGATTAACTATTATGATAAAAAATCATCTTTTTTAATTTATAATTCAACTATGTGGGTAAAAGTTAAAGTATATTGTAAAAAATTTAATTTTTTATTGAAAGCTTATATCTTTCGTTAAAAATTAACTGTTTAGACAAAAAGCCTTTTTTTTGTTTAAAATTAATTTCTTCACTCGAAATGTAACTTTTTCATTTTTTTAAATTATTTTTTTAGTTACATTTTCAGTCAGAAAATTAATTTTAAACCAAAAAATGTTTCTCCACTGAATAGTTAAATGTCGAACGAAAAACATAAACCTTTAATCTAAACAATAAATTAAAAAAATGTAGTTTAACTTTTCTTTAATTAGTTGAATTTTTAATTAAAAAAGATTAATTTGCAACAAAATAGTTAAACTTTCAACCAAAGAGATGAATTTTCAACTAAACATATAAATCTTCATAAAAATATGATTTCTTAGCAAAGTGATCCAAACAAATCTTTAAAAAAAAAGTTAAATAATATAGCAAAGAATAATAATTTTACCTAAAAGTTGCATTTTCATAAAAAAACGGAAAGTTACGCTAAAACCGATTAATTTTTAAATAAAAAAGATAAATTTGTTAAAAAATAGTTGAAATTTTATTCGCAAAAGATTCTAGTTGACTTTTTAAGATCAACTTATTAATTTTGTAACAAAAAAAAAATTTTCACGTAAAAATTTAATTTTTATTCCAAAAGATGAATTTTTTCAACCAAAAATATGTAATAATAATAAAATAGTTAAATTGTTATCCAAGAAAGATTAAAATTGAACCAAAACAGATAAGTTTTTAGAAAAAACGAAAAAAAAATTTGTTATAGTTGAACTTTCATCCGGGAAAGACTTCATATTTCGGTATGAAAACATAAAGTTTAACCAAAAAGAAACTTTTTGATAAAATTTAAACAAAGGAGTAGAATTTTTAAATAAAGAGAACAGAAGAATTTGTAACCAAAGTGTGTGACTTTTAAAACAAATTGTTGATTTAATTAATTTGTAAAATAAATAATTTTTTTAACCCAAATAAGAATTGTAAATAATAAGTTAATTTTGATCTAAAAAGTCGGATTTTTATCAAAAAAGGATGATTTTTTAAGAAGACTGTTAAACTTTTAACCAAACAGTTTTATTTTTATCCAAGAAAAATATATTAATTTTGTAACAAAAAAAAGTTTCTACGTAAAAATTCAATTTTCAATCCAAAAGATAAATTTTTTTAACCAAAAATATGAATTTTTAACAAAATAGTTAATTTTTTATCCAAAAAAGATTAAATTTGAACAAAAACAGATGAGTTTTTAGAAAAAACGAAAAGAAATTTTTTAAAGTGGATCTTTTAGCCGGGAAAGACTTCATTTTTCGACAGAATTTGTAACCAAAATGTATGACTTTTCAACAAAATTGTTGAATTTTTGACCGACTAATTTTTTTTAACTTAAATAATAATTGTAAACAATAAGTTAATTTTTTGTAAAATAGCCGAATTGTTATCTAAAAAAGAATGATTTTTTAACACGATTGTTAAATTTTTAACCAAACAGTTGCATTTTTATTCAAGAAAAATGAAAATTCTATTAAAACAGGTGAATTTTGAAATAAAAAAGAGAAATTTTTAACAACAAAAAAAGAGTTGGCTTTTCATCCAAAAATATTTTAATTCATTTTTCAACCCCAAAATACGAATTTTGAACAAAATGTAAATTTTCTAGAGAACAGTTTAATTTTTAGAAAAGCAGTGACATTTTTATCCAGAAAAGATGCAATAATTCTACTAAAACTATGAACAATTAAATAAAAAATAAAATTTTGCAGAAAAAATAGTTTTTATCCAAAAAAGATCACAGTCGACTTATCAGCAACAAAATATGAATTTCAAACAAAAGGTAAATTTTTTTTTTATTTTGAAACTTTTTATGTTGGCAATTCGGAAAACATATTTTTAATTTAATTTTTGGCACTGAGGAGGACCCCTATCCGTGGTCGACACGTCTGCCATCGTTGTTTTAACTTTTATATA
>JAAAKG020149132.1:0-10110 GCA_010014905.2 Druon quercuslanigerum | reverse complement strand
ATATTAGGAGAAAAATTTTAAAAAGTTATTATTTATATTAATATTATATATATATATATTTTTTTTTATTATATATTATTATATATTTATCGATATTGTTTAATACAAATTAAATTATTAAAATTTATAAAAATGGTTTACTAATTATTTTCGTATAGTACTCTTTACTTTCTTCTAACATAAAATGTCTGATTTATTCGTCACTTAGAAAATGACTGAGAAATCAGTCACCCTTTTTTGAATAATTGTATGAGTCCCCTTTATTGACTGATTGAATCAGTCACCAATAATGACTGATTAGTCAGACAAAACGACTGTTTTCCTCGTCAAAATGATTGATCTGTCAGTCAAAACATGCTTGATTGATTGAATCAGTCAAAGTTTGACAGATTTAAAATTTATAGTATAGGACCTTGGTGATGACGCGAGTTTATTTCAAGGTAGAAAAAAAGAGAAATTGTTGAATTTTTTAAATAGATAATTTTGTAAGGTGTGCATTATGATCCATGTTTTTGTCCCTTGCCTGCCTCCTGTTACAGCCCTTTGAAACTCTTCTTTCTTCTGCATACGCATACGGGCATCTCGAAAGACATCTTTCAAAAGGAAACACGAGACAGGCGTGTTTAGATCAAGAATTTGTGAGAAGGAAACCTTGACACGATGCTGGAATGTCGTCTCCTATCGAATTTCAGATCCGATATGAAACCCCAGGAATATTAATAATCACCAGAAATGACAGACAAGTCTGTCGAAGATCATCCCATACTTATTTCAAATTTTCAGAATTTCACTCACACATTTTTAAAATATGCCACGACTTAAAAATCTTTCCAATTATGGACTACACTGTAAAAAAAATCTATGGTAAATTTTCCATACATGTATTGGAAGTAATTAACCCCATACATGTATTGAAATTTTTCCATACAGCGGTATGGGAAAATAGTTGGACGTGTATGGAAATTTTCACATACCGTGTTAGTATTTTCGCATGCTTGGGTATGGGAAATATGCCGATTTCGCGATACATTGGTTGCTTTTTTCCCATATCCATTTTCTATTTTTTCCATACTACAATTAAATTAAAATATTAAATTATTTATTTTTATTCTTAAAACATTTTATTGACGCTCGTCTAGATTTTTTTCTCTCTTCTTACTTCCTTCTTCTTTCTGTGCAAAATTTCTAATTTCACTAAATTTTATTGAACAAACAATATTTAACTGTCTCACTAATAAAAAATCCAAAATATTTCACAAGTTTGTGCTAAAACTATTAGGATTTAGACGCATGCGCGCTTCACTAAGCTGCGCATTCTACATCCGCGCATCAAAGTTCCATGCACGATTGGAAATTTTCCCATAACAGTATATGCGATTCTCGATCTGTATGGGAAATTTACAAGTGAAAAACGGAAAATTGCCATGCTTTGTATGGTATCTTCAAAAGTGTGGGAAAAATCACATACTTTTGTATGGGAAAATTAACATTATTTTTTACAGTGTACACACCTTTTTTAGTTCTACTAAAATTTGTTAAGTAAATTTGTTCAATTTTGAAGCCAAAAGGAAAACAGTAAAACATTAGGGGCCGCAATTAAATTAATTATCGGATTAGAGGCCTTCTTTAAGACAAACCGAAACAAAATATTTTACCCCCCCCCCCCCTCTTATTGTACGTAATTTTTATTTTCGTAATATTTTCAACGACGAATATTTTATAAAAGGAACAGAACAGTATTCTAGAAACAAAAATAAAAAATTGTCTAATTTATTCATTTATTTTAAATAAACAAATATATTTTCTACTCTAAAAGATGACTTTTTGATAAAATACTTTAGTTTTCAACCAAATTATTAAATTTTTAACATAATAGTTGAATTTTCAACTCAAAAAGATGAATTCCGAATAAAATATTATCATAGTTTATATTTCATTTAAAAGAGATTTTCTTTGCAAAAATTGAATTTTCAAATAAAAAATATAACTTTATAGCAAAAAAGTAATTTTTCACGAAACTAATGCATTTTCCCCAACAAAAATTAAATTTCAAAGAAGAATTTTCAACTGAAAAAGATCAATATTAAAAAAATGTAAAGTTACATTTACAGTTAAAAATTTAATTTTAAACCAAAAAAAGTCTTTTCAACTAAATGGTTAAATTTTCAAACAGATAAAATAAAAATTTAATATTGTAGTTTAACTGTTACTAAACTAGTTGAATTTTCAATTAAAAAATGAATAATCTCTAACAAAATAGTTCAATAATTAAGCAAAAAAGAAGAATTTTTAACCAAAAAGTGTAATTTTCATAAAAAATTGAAATTTCTACTAAAATAGATGAATTTTCAAATCAAAAAGATAAATTTTCAAAAAAATAGTTAACCTTTCCTGTTAAAAAAGATTTTAGTTAAGTTGTCAAGATTAAAACATGAATTTTTAAACATGAAATAAGTTTTTGAACCAAAAGTTGAATTTTTGATTCATAAAGACGAATATTTAATGAAAAAAGAGGGCTTTTGAAGAAAATAATTGAATTTTGTATTATTTATATTGCATCTTTTGTCTGAGTAAGATGAAATTTGAAGTAGAAAAGATAAATTTTTAATAAAAGACAACCATTTTTTTTGAAGTTAAACTTTCATCCAGACAAGATTTCAGTCAATTTTTCAACACCAAAATATAAATTTAAAAAAAAAGTAAGTTTTCAACCAAAAAGTATGACTTTTTAACAAAATAGTTTAACTTTTAACCAAACAGTTGCTTTTTTATCCAAGAAATATAAAAAATGAAAGTATTTATTAAAAATAATCAAATTTAAAATAATACAAAAAAAATTCAAAAAATTTTGTCGATAAAGCATTTCAGTTCTTATTTTTTCAACTCCAAAATTTCAACTGTAAACAAAAAGTCAATTTTCAAATAAAAAGTATGAATTTTTAACAAGATTGTAAATTTTTCAACCAAAAAGTTGCATTTTGCCCAAGAAAATTGAAAATTCTTCTTAAAGTTGGCTTTTTGACAAAAGACTTCAGTTTTGAACCAATTAATTAAATTTTAAACATAATAGTTGAATTTTTAACCCAAAAAGATAAATTCCCAATAAAAAAGAGGCATATTTTATATTTCAATCAAAATAAGAATTGTCAAGAAATGAAGATTTTTCGCTCAAGAAGTTATCTAGATTTTTGAACCTTGAAGTCAAACTGAAAATTTTCTCTGCAAAAATTGAAATTTTAAATACACAAATTGAGTTTTCAAACACAAAATATAACTTTATAACAAAAAAATAATTATTCACGAAACTGATGCATTTTCCCCAAAAAAATTAAATTTCAAAGAAGCATTTTCAACTGAAAAAGATTAATCTTAAAAACAAATTTTTTTAAATTTGAACTTTCATCCAGAAAAGATTTCAGTTCATTTTTTATGAGTTTCTAACAAAATAGTTAAACTTTCAACCAAACAGTTGCTTTTTTATCCAAGAAATATAAAATATTACTCTAAAAACAGGTAAATTTTGAATTAAAACACACAAATAAATTCAAAAAATTTTATCAATAAAGGATTTCAGTTATTTTTTCAACACCAAAATATTAAATATAAACAAAAAGTAAATTTTCTTGGAATTAGTTAAATTTTCAAACAAAAAGTATGAATTTTTAACAAGATTGTCAATTTTTAACTAAAAAGTTGTATTTTTGCCCAAGAAAAATGAAAAATATTAACTTTAAACTAAAGAAAAATTCAACTGAAAAGTGAGGAGTTGATTTTTTTTACTGCAAATAGTTGAATTTGGAACCAAAAACATTAAATTTCAACAAAGAAGTTTAATTTTCTACCAGAAAAAAATTTAAAAATTAAATTGAAAATTTTAAAAATTAAATTTTAAAAATCTCATTTTATTATTATTATTATTATTTATTACATTAAAAAAAATCTTTTATCATAAAAACAATTTTTTTTTAACTAAATAAAATATAGTACTATTGTGAACAACCACCATAAAATGTTGCTATGACAATTGAAAAAAGATCCAAATTTTCCTGAAAAAGAAAACAAAAAAAATTTTTTTTTGTTGACAAAAATAAAAAAGAGGAAAGAAAAAATCTGAATTTTAAATTTGATTTTATTCTTATTTAAATTAAAAAAAAATTTAATATACTACTGTTATACTCCTAAAATAAAAAAAATCATCTTTTAAGCAAAGTAAATAATCAATCAAATCGGCAATCGATGCCGAAAGCATCGCTTTTCGTTTTTTTAAATTTCAAAAAATTACCCCTATTTAGGGGTTGAAGAGACCCAAAAAAAATTTTTAATAGGAAATACCACTATTTATAAAATCATTTTTCACAAACCCTTATCAATCAAGAAAATACAATCAAAAATGATTTTATAATTTGTGGTATTTCCTATTTTTTAATTTTTTGGGGTCTTCTTAACCACTAAATAGGGGTAATTTGTTGAAATTAAAAAGAATGAAAAGCGATGCTCATTTTTGTTTGCAAAGATGAGTAATTTGATAATTTGATAGTCCTTAAAATGTTCCTATTGAAATTTGAAAAAAGATCAAAATTATTCATTCCTAATAAAGAAAAGAAAATATTTTTCCCCTTGGGAAAAAAAGTAAAAAGGAGGAAATAAAAATGAAATGGCAATGAACCACATCCCCTTCCTTCTCTTTTTTATTTCTTTCGTCGTTTTTTATTTTTATTATTATCAAATCACAAAAAAAAACATTTGTAAAAAATAAACACAAACGTTTCGGCACTCATACAAGCACACCCAGCGATACAAAATAAGAATATTTTAATCATAAAAAAATAAAACCACGATGCTCTCTTCCCGACACCCGAGAATAAAAAAAAATCGTCATTTTCCTATTATCTTTTTTCATTTTGTCTCAAGGTGAAAATTCTTTACTTATTTATAAAAGAATAATTTTTATCTTTTTTCATATTTCAATAGGAAAATTTGATGGTGGTCCAAATTTGGTCGTTGGATTCTTGATTTTATTTTTTAGGAATTATGCACAGTATTTTGAATATCAAAAAAGTTTTTCTCACATAAGGAGAATAAACGATTTATGTTTAAACTTCTTAAATCGATACTAAAGGGTAAACAAAATTGAACAATCGGTCGATCGCTGCATCTCAAAGACGCGAACATTTTTTTGAAAATCTCAATTTAAAAAAAAACTGAATGAAAACAGGTGAACTCTATCAAAAAAGACAAGCTTCTAAAATAAAATTTTTTTTTAAATGATAAACCGGTGCTGGAGGGTCAAAACAGATTTATAAAAAAAAGTAAATCGTTGAATCTCACAGAGGGAAACATTTTTTTTTAATCTAAACTAACAAAAACTAATATAACAATTTTTTTTAACTTGATAAACCGATACTGGTGGCTCATAAATGATTTGAAAACAAGTCAATCGTTGCATCTTAAAGATGCGAACATTTTTTTTTAAATTTAAACTAAAAAAACTATGAATCAAACCAGATGAATTCTATCAAAAAAGATAAGTTTCTAACAAAACAATTTTTTTAACTTGATAAACTGGTACTGGTGGGTCAAAACAGATTTTTTTAAATGTCAATCGTTGCATCTTAAAGATGCGACCATTTTTTTTTAAATTTAAACTAAAAAAACTATGAATCAAAACAGATGAACTCTATCAAAAAATACAACTTTCTAACTTAAAATTTTTTTTTACCTTCATAAACCGGTACTGGTGGATTATAAAAGATTTAAAAATAAGTTATACGTTGTATCTCAAAGAGGCAAACATTTTTTTCAAAAAAAACTGACTCAAAACTGGTGAATTCTATCAAAAAAGATAAGTTTCTAATATAACAATTTTTTTTAACTTGATAAACCGGTACTGATGGGTCAAAACAGATTTTTAATAATGTCAATCGTTGCATCCTAAAGAGGCGAACATTTTTTTTTAATCGTAACAAAAAAAACTATGAATCACAACAGGTGAATTCTATCAAAAAATACAAGTTTCTAACATAACAATTTTTTTTGCCTTGATAAACCAATACTGGTGGATCATAAAAAATAAAAAAATAAGTCAATCGTTGCATCTCAAAAACGCGAACTTTTTTTTTTAATCTTAACTAAAAAAACCTTATCAAAGCCGGTGAATTTTATCAAAAAAGACAAGTTTCTAAAATAACAATTTTTTAAACTTAATAAATCGTACTGGTGTGTCAAAACCGATTTTAATAAAGTCAATCGTTGCATCTTAAAGACGCAAACTTTTTTTTTTATTTTAATTAAAACTAAAAAACTATGAATCAAAACAGATGAATTCTCTCAAAAAATACAATTTTCTAACATAACAATTTTTTTAACCTTGATAAACCGATTTTGGTAGGTCATAAAAGATACAAAAATAAATCGATCTTTGCATCTCAAAGACACGAACATTTTTTTTTAATCAAAAGAAAAACTAAATTAAAACAGGGGCATTCTATCAAAAAAGACAAGTTTCTAATATAACAATTTTTTTTAACTTGATAAACCGGTACTGGTGGGTCAAAACAGATTTTTAAAAATGTCAATCGATGCATCTTAAAGACGCGAACATTTTTTTAAAATTTAAACTAACAAAACTGTGAATCAAAACAGGTTAATTCTATCAAAAAATACAACTTTCTAACATAACAATTTTTTTACCTTGAAAAAACGATACTGTTGGTTCCTAAAAGATACAAAAATAAGTCAATCGTTGCATCTCAGAAACGCGAACTTTTTTTAATCTAAACTAAAAAAAACCTGAATCAAAACAGGTGAATTTTATTAAAAAAATACAGCTTTATGACAAAATAATTTTTTTTACATTGATAAACCGATACTGGTGGATCATAAAAGATATAAAAATATAAGTCAATCGTTGCATCTTAAAGACGCGAACAATTTTTTTTTTTTTAATCAAAAGAAAAAATAAATTAAAACAGGGGCATTCTATCAAAAAAGACAAGTTTCTAACATAACAATTTTTTACCTTGATAAACCGATACTGGTGGATCATAAACGATATAAAAATATAAGTCAATCATTGCATCTCAAAGACGCGAACAATTTGTTTTTAATCAAAAGAACAACTGAATCAAAACAGGGGAATTCTATGATAAAAGACAAGTTTCTAAAATGACAATTTTTTTTAACTTGATAAACCGGTACTGGTGGGTCATAAAAGTTTTAAAAATAAGTCAATCGTTGCACCTCAAAGACGCGAACATTTTTTTTTTAATCAAAAGAAAAACTGAATTAAAACAAGGGAATTCTATCAAAAAAGACAAGTTTCTAAAATAACAATTTTTTTTAACTTGATAAACCGGTACTGGTGGGTCATAAAAGTTTTAAAAATAAGTCAATCGTTGCACCTCAAAGACGCGAACATTTTTTTTAAATCTAAACTAAAAAAAACCTTATCAAAGCCGGTGAATTTTATCACAAAAGACAAGTTTCTAACATAACAATTTTTTTACCTAGATAAACCGATACTGGTGGGTCATAAAAGATATAAAAATATAAGTCAATCGTTGCATCTCAAAGACGCGAACAATTTTTTTTAATTAAAAGAAAAACTGAATTAAAACAGGGGAATTTTATAAAAAAAATACAAATTTCTAAAATAACAATTTTTTTACCATGAAAAACCGACAGTGGTGGGTCATAAAAGATACAAAAATAAGTCAATCGTTGCATCTCAAAGACACGAACATTTTTTTAAAATCTAAACTAAAAAAAAACCTTATCAAAGCCGGTGAATTTTATCACAAAAGACAAGTTTCTAACATAACAATTTTTTTACCTTGATAAACCGATACTGGTGGATCATAAAAGATCTAAAAATAAGTTATACGTTGTATCTCAAAGACGCAAACATTTTTTTTCCAAAAAAAAAAACTGACTCAAAACAGGTGAATTCTATCAAAAAATACAAGTTTCTAACATAACAATTTTTTTACCTTGAAAAACCGGTACTGGTGGGTCAAAACAGATTTTAAAAAAAGTCAATCGTTGCATCTTAAAGACGCGAACTTTTTTTTTTAATTTAAACTAAAAAAACCTGAATCAAAACAAGTGAATTTTATAAAAAAATACAGCTTTCTAAAATAACAATTTTTTACCTTGATAAACCGATACTGGTGGGTCATAAAAGATACAAAAATAAGTCAATCGTTGCATCTCAGAAACGCGAACTTTTTTTAATCTAAACTAAAAAAAACCTGAATCAAAACAGGTGAATTTTATAAAAAAATACAGCTTTCTGACAAAATAATTTTTTTTACATTGATAAACCGATCGAGTCAATCGTTGCATCTCAAAGACGCGAACAATTTTTTTTTTAATCAAAAGAAAAACTGAATCAAAACAGGGGAATTCTATCAAATAAGACAAGTTTCTAACATAAAAATTTTTTTACCTTGAAAAACCGGTACTGGTGGATCATAAAAGATCTAAAAATAAGTTATACGTTGTATCTCAAAGACGCAAACATTTTTTTTCAAAAAAAACTGACTCAAAACAGGTGAATTCTATCAAAAAAGATAAGTTTCTAATATAACAATTTTTTTTATCTTGATAAACCGGTACTGATGGGTCAAAACATATTTTTAATAATGTCAATCGTTGCATCTTAAAGATGCGAACATATTTTTTTTTAATTTAAAATAAAAAAAACTATGAATGAAAACAGGTGCATTCTATCAAAAAATACAAGTTTCTAAAATAACCATTTTTTTACCTTGATAAACCGATACTGGTGGGTCATAAAAGATATAAAAATATAAGTCAATCGTTGCATCTCAAAGACGCGAACAATTTTTTTTAATCAAAAGAAAAACTAAATTAAAACAGGGGCATTCTATCAAATAAGACAAGTTTCCAACATAAAAATTTTTTTACCTTGAAAAACCGGTACTGGTGAATCATAAAAGATCTAAAAATAAGTTATACGTTGTATATCAAAGACGCAAACATTTTTTTCCAAAAAAAACTGACTCAAAACAGGTGAATTCTATCAAAAAAGATAAGTTTCTAATATAACAATTTTTTTTAACTTGATAAACCGGTACTGATGGGTCAAAACAGATTTTTAATAATGTCAATCGTTGCATCTTAAAGATGCGAACATTTTTTTTTTTAATTTAAAATAAAAAAACTATGAATAAAAACAGGTGGATTCTATCAAAAAATACAAGTTTCTAAAATAACCATTTTTTTTACTTTGATAAACCGATACTGGTGGCTCATAAATGATTTGAAAGTAAGTCAATCGTTGCATCTGAAAGACGCAAACATTTTTTTCAAAAAAAAAACTGAATCAAGACAGGTGAATTCTATAAAAAAGATAAGTTTCTAACATAACAATTTTTTTTTAACTTGCTAAACCGGTACTGATGGATCAAAACAGATTTTTAAAAATGTCAATCGTTGCATCTTAAAGACGAGAACATTTTTTTTTTAATTTAAACTAAAAAGACTATGAATCAAAACAGATGAATTCTATCAAAAAAAATACAACTTTCTAACATAACAATTTTTTTTACCTTGATAAACCGGTACTGGTGGATCATAAAAGGTCTAAAAATAAGTTATACGTTGTATCTCAAAGACGCAAACATTTTTTTTCCAAAAAAAAACTGACTCAAAACAGGTGAATTCTATTAAAAAATACAAGTTTCTAACATAACAATTTTTTTACCTTGAAAAACCGGTACTGGTGGGTCAAAACAGATTTTAAAAAAAGTCAATCGTTGCATCTTAAAGACGCGAACTTTTTTTTTAAATTTAAACTAAAAAAACTATGAATCAAACCAGGTGAATTCTATTAAAAAATCCAACTTTCTAACAACAATTTTTTTCCCCTTGATAAACCGATACTGGTGGGTCATAAAAGATACAAAAATAAGTCAATCTTTGCATCTTAAAGACGAGAACATTTTTTAAATCTAAACTAAAAAAAAACCTGAATCAAAACAGATGAATTTTAAAAGAGCCTCGGTGGCTGAGTGGTTAGACGCTCGGACTTCACCTCAGAGGTCCGGGGTTCGATCCCTGAGCCGGTACCTCTGGAAATTTTTCTAT
>JAAAKG020149131.1:20194-31861 GCA_010014905.2 Druon quercuslanigerum | reverse complement strand
AGCCTGCAGATACCCTGAAACGGGCCAGGCTTCTTCGTCAGAGAATATTCCTATTCTAATTTTCTCTATCCAGTTTTATTAATTTTTATTTTGCTTTACTTTCAAAAAATCTAATTCCCTTTTTCAATAACACTATTTTTTCCTGTTCGATTTAATAATAATAATATCACCTTGTAGAAAAAAGGATAAAATATATTTTGTGAGGGATTAACTACTGGAAGTTTTGATGTATACCAGAATTCAAGCATTCCAAGAATTGTAAGAATCCAAGTACTTATACAAAAATTAAAAACAAATTAAAAATATTTAAATAGAATATAGAAGAGTTCTAAGAAATTTAAAGGGCTTTAAGAGGATTTAATACAATTTTAGAGACGTAAAGAGATCTAAAAATAATTGAGGATAATTTGAAAGAATCCAAAGAATTAGGAAAAAATTTAATTCAAGATGTCATAGATTTAAATCATTAAAAAAACTCAAGGTTAATCTAAGGGAACACAAGGCGTATACAACATTTTTGAAGAAAATTAAAAAAAATTAAAAAGAAATCAAATGATTTAAAAATTCAAAATAATGAATAATTTTTTTAGGAGAATTAAGAAAGATTCCAAATAATTCAAAAGAATATGAAAGGATACAAAAGAGTTAAAAATAATTCAAAAGAATTTAATAGAATTCGAAAGAATTTAGCAGAATTCATATGACTTTTAAATAATTCAGCAGGAATTAAAAAGAATTGAGGGTAATTTAAAAGAATTGAAGGAAGCAAAGAAATTAATGTATAAAAAAGAACTCAAGGTAAATTCAACGAACTTAAAATGAATTAGAGAGCATTGAAAATAATTAAAATATATATAATGAGGCAAAAGAATTCAAGAGAATTCAAAAACATTCAGGAATTCTATGAATCTCATGGTGCATTAAAGAGGATTTGAAATAATTCAAAAGAAATTAAGAGGATTCAAAAAAATTAAAACAATTATAAAGAATTGAAGAAAATTTCCGAGATATAAAAATAATGAAAATAAACTAAAAAAAAGGATTAAAACAAATTTAAGAGAAGTCAAGGAACTAAAAAATATAAATAATTCAAAGAAGACAAGGTGCAATAACGAGAACTCAATGTGAATTTAGGAGAGAAAATTCAAAAGAGTTTTAAAAGTAAATTTTTATTTGAAAATCCAGAACAATTAAGAAAATTTCAAGATCGTTCAAGATAGTTCAGAAGAATTCAGAATAATTAAATAGAATTAAAGGAAATTCAAAAGAATTCGAACTAATTTAGGAGAATTCAACAGAATTGAAGAGTATTTCAGAGATTTAAAAAGAAGTGAGAGGAATTTGTAAGAATTAAAAAAATTCAAAAAAATTGAAGATGTCATAGATTTTAAAGAATTAAAAAAAACACTCAGAGTGAATTCAAGAGAACTCAAGGCGAATTTAAAAGTTTAAATAAAAATAAAAAACAGTTTAAAAAGACAAATGCTTTAGAAAATGCAAAATCATGACATTTTTTAAAGAGAATTAATAAACAATTCTAAAGAATTTCAAGAGAATATTAAAGGAATTCAAAAATATTAAAGAAAAATAAGAAGATCTAAAAAGAATGCAAGGGAACTTACATTAATCCAACAGAATCAAAAAGAATTCAGGACAATTCAAAAGAATTCAGCAGAGGTTAGCAGCATAAAAAAAATTTCAAAAGAATTGAGCTGAATCAAAAACCATTTAGCAGAAGTAAACCGACTTCAGAAGAATTCAGTAGAACGAAAAAGAATTCGGCAGAATTTAAAATAACTCGGCAGAATTCAAAAGAATTCAGCAAAATGTAAAAGAATTTAGCATAATTCATAAGAATCGAAGGAATTAAAGAATCTAAAGTATTCAGCAGAACTCAAGATAAATACAATGAACTTGAGATGAATTCGAGAGCGTTGAAAAGAATTCAAATAAGTTTTAGAAAGTCAAAGGAAAACAAGAGAATTCAAAAGACATCCAAAAATTCTATAAAACTGAAGATGAGTCGAAGAGAATTCAAGAGAATTCAAAAGAATTCCAAATGATTCAGATGAAATCAAAATAACTCCAATAAATTTAAGAGAATTCAAGAGATCTAAGAAGAATTCAAGATGCACTTGAGAGAACTCAAGATGAATTCAAATGATTCAAGGGAATTCAAATAAATTAAAAATAATACAAGAGAATTCAAGAATATTAAATATCATTATAAATAATTAAAGAGAATTAAAAAACAGCTCAAGGAGAGTTAAACAGAATTCAAGAGAATTAAAAAAAAATTAAAATAAATCAAATTTTTCTAATAATTCAAAACAATTGAAAACAAGTCAGAAGCCGGTGAGAGTAGCAGATAGATTGACATAATTTTAGCATTAATTAGGATAAAAATGAATACCAAATATTCAAATTAATACTTTCTGTAAATTATTAGGTACACTATATTTCTGAAATACAAAAGAATTGTAAGTTTAAGAATGCCAAGTTTTCAGAATTTGCAATCTCAGATAGAACCTTTCAATACCCATTTTCCGAAATAGAACCGTTGAGAACGCATTTTCCGAGATGAAACCTATCAGCACGTATTTTCAAATTATCTTTAAACCCATAAAATTCTATAATACATTTTGCTATTTTCTGAAGTCTAAACTTTTTTTTTCTTTAAACTTACGCCCAAAAAAGAGGCGTATAAAACGGATAAAATTTCATTCATCTCATTAGTATTGGGGCTCTTTGCTGTACTGTAAGATGAGAAACTCAAGTTACATATTACTTACATGGTTTATCATACTCTAATGATTCTTACGAGTAGCGGGAATTACGGAAAGCACCGGTGATGACGCCGACGTCGTCGAGAGCGGGGTGGTGGCGTCTAGACGCCCGACGTCGTCTGACGCACTGACTCACTCGACGCCCAACTTACGATACACATTGTGGGGGGCGAAGGGCAGAGGTGCCATGTCTAAATATTGCGTGCACGCAATGACACATGAAGCTTTGAAATAGTTACACTCTTGAGACCCCCGTTTTGCCATGAGTTAAGTCAACTGCATTTCTCTGCATTTATCTTCTCCAACTTTCCATCCGTTGATAAAGATTATGGACAAGTGAAAGTCTAAAAAATGGGTTTCGTAGCCTATTAAGATGTTAATTAAGTCGTTGAATCCTTTCCCCCTATACTACCTCCATAATTCCCCTACTCCTCATACATTCCCCTACTTCGCTTCCCCTCCATTCCCTAACTTCTTCCTCCACTAATTCCCACTTTCCTCACTTCCTTAGCTAACACTCCCTTTCCAATAATGTTCTTAAATAGCCCTTACTTCCAATTCCCTACTCACCTGCACTACCTTTGTAATCCTCTTAATATTTCCTCTCATTTTTTCTTTTCTTTTTTTCTTTTTTTTTTCTTCGCCTCCAATCATTAAATCTACTTCCCTGCACTTCTTCGCCCATCATTTTCCGTTACTTTCACAATTTTTTCTCTCCATCACTACATCCCATCTCCTTCCTAGCTGCTCTCTCCACATTTTGAAGTTCTTTTTCCCTCCCTTACTTAACATCTGCCTCCCTAAACCTCTTCTCACTTCAGCAGCTAACACTTCCTTCGCGTACAATCCTCATCAAGCCATCACTTTCTATTCCCTACTAACCTGCACTACAGTCTCACAACTGTCCCTCACTTTCAATCATTTGATCTACTTCCTTCCACGTGCTCCACCATAATTGCACGTTACTTCCACAATTTTCCCTGTCCAGCTTTACAGCTTCTCTTAGCCCTTACTTGCTCTCTCCACATTTTAAGGTTCTCTTGCCCTCCCTTGCATAACTTCTACCTCTTCGAACCTCTCCTCACATCCCCAGCTAATACTCCTTTTCCTCTAATTCCATTGCCTAGGCCTCATTTCTTATTCCCTATTCAACTGCACAGCCCTAATGGCCCTCTCCACACTTCCTCTCCTCACTTTTATTCATCTCCAATTACTTATCCTACTTCCCTTAACTTCTTCTCCCATAATTTCCTCTCTCCATTATTTCTTCCTCTCCTTTTAGGCTCTACTCATCTGCGATACCGTATTATCCCTCTGCACAGTCCCTCTCACAATTGTTCCTTACTTCCAATAATTCAACCTACTTCCCTGCACTTTTTCTCCGACAATTGCCCGTTACTTCCGAAATTTCTCCTCTCCAGCCCTACATCACCTCTCCACCTCTATTTGTTCTCTTCGCCCTTACTTGCTCTCTCCATATTTTAAGGTTCTTTTCCCCTCCCTTCACTAACTTCTACCTCCTCCACCCTCTTCTCACTCCCTTCGCCTACTTACCTTATCAA
This sequence comes from Druon quercuslanigerum, assembly GCA_010014905.2. NCBI lineage: Eukaryota > Metazoa > Arthropoda > Insecta > Hymenoptera > Cynipidae > Druon > Druon quercuslanigerum. Next base: position 27,513 of record JAAAKG020149131.1, on the reverse strand, counting down.
GCCCTCACTTCTCATTCCCTACTTACCTGCACTACCCTAATAGCCATCTCTATTCTCCCTATCTATACTCTTCCTCACTGCCAATCATTTCCCTTACTTCGCTTCACTGCTTCTCCCATCATTTTCCCTTACTCGCCCTGTTTCCCCTTTCATCACTTTACCTAATTTCCCCAATTCACCTCCTCTATTTTGCTCGCACTTCACTAAACCCCTTATTTCTCCTACTTATCCTTCCTTATTTTCCTCATCTCTCGTCCCTGATATTTTACTTCCAGTGCCCCTCCCTAATTATTCCTACTTCCCCTTCTTTTACTTCTCTCTCTTCCCCAACTTCACCTCCACTTACTTGCTCTAGCTTCATTTCTCATCACATCCCCTACTTTCCTTCTCCTCATTTTCTTCCTCTTATTTCCCTTCCATCATTTCCCGTCCCTCAATATTTCACACTTGTACTACTTTTCTTGCCTCACTTTCCCTCACTTTCCCGATTACCGCTCCCTGCATTTTCCTGCACTTACTTTACTTTTTCTCTTGTCGTTTCCCCTCACATCCTCTTCTAAAGAAAAATTCCGACAGACGGATGAACACCCGACTATAATTATAAGGGTTTCACTGGGGACTGCAAAAGCTTACAAATGAATAAATTGTGCTAACGTTTTGGGAAATGGTTCAAAAAATATAAAAGCACATAAAAACTCAAATAGGTAAAAATATGCTAACTTAGACTAACCTGAAATAACCTCGTTTCTTTAAAAATTTTTGGAACTGAAAATTTAACTATTCCCTTTTTATTTGAAAATTCATCAGTTTTTAGTTCAAAATTCATCTTTTTTATTAAAATTTCATCTATTTTGTTAAAAACGTATTTTTTTATACAAAATAATTTTCTTGGTAAATAAATCAACTTTTTTTGTACAAAATAATTTTCTTGGTAAATAAATCAACTTTTTTTGACTAAAAATGAAATGCTCTGGTTGAAATATTTTCTTGAAAATTGGCTTTTTAAAGAAAACTCATCATTTTGGTGAGAATTTATCATTTCAGATGAAACATCATTCAGGTGGCAAATTCATCCCTTTTGGTTCAAAATGCTACTACTTAATTAAAAATAAATCTGATATTGTTAAAGTTTCATTTTTTTTGTTGAAAACTCGTCTTTTCTGGTTGAATTTAATTTTTTTATTTGCCTTAAATTATAAAATTTTCTTCTTATTGACATATAAACTATTTGCATTCAAAATATTTTTTTTCGAAAATAAAATAATTGGTTTAAAGTTGAAATACTTTGTTGAAGATTGTTTTTTTTGTTGTTGAAGATTTATCATTTCAGTTGAAATTAAATTTTTGTTTGTTTTTCTTCTTTTCCGGTTTAAAATGCAACTTTTTTCTAAATCAGTCAAGGTTTTAGGTTTACAACTCAACTATTTTGTGGAAAATTCGTTTATTCATGTAAAAAATTAATCTTGTTTGTTAAAAATGTATCAATTTGGTTAAGAATTCGACTTTTTTGCTAAAAATTTGTCTTTCGTTGTAGAATGCAAATAAATTAAATATTTTGGTCAAAATGTTATTGTTTTAAAGAAAATTCATCTATTTTATAAAAATCTTTTTTAAAAGAACAACAGCTTTGTTGATAACTCGAGCTTTAAAATTAAAAACTAATCTTTTATTTTTATAAAATTTATTTTTCTTGGTTGAAAGTTAACTTTTTTCATACATGATTCAACTTGCCGGTTTAAAAATTCAACTCTTTTAAAAAATCCGTCCTTTTTAATTAAAAATTCAATTTATGTTATAGTCAAAAATTTATTTATTTTGTTAAAAAATCAAGTATTTCGTAAAATTAATCTTTTTTATCGACAACTCATCTGTTTTATTAAAAATGCATCAATTTTGATTAAAAGTTCATTTTTCTATTCGAAAATTAACTTTTTTTGTTGAGAATTCAATTGTTTTAAAATAAAATTCGACTTTTTATTTGGAAAATAAACTATTAGTTGAAAAGTTGAAATTTTTTTTTGAAAATTCGTATTTTTGTGTTAAAGCATTATTCTTTTTTTTAGAAATATTTTTTGCTTGAAGATTCAACTGCCTTTTGAAAAACTCGTCCTTTTTATTTCAAAATACAATTATTGTGCAGGATAAACAATTAATTATTTTGTTCCAAAATTCAGATATTTTGTAAAATTATTTTTATTCCAAAAACTTAACTGCTTTTTAAAAATTTATCTATTTTGATTAAAAGTTCATCTTCTTTTATTGCAAATGTAATTTGTTGTCGAGAATTTAACAAATTAAAGAAAAATCATCTGTTTTAGTTAAAAATTTAACTATATGCTTGAAAGTTTAACCATTTATTTTTATATTAGTTTTTTAGGTTGAAGCGTTATATTTTTTGATTAAAAATTCTTACAAGGCTCAGTAAAAAAAAGAAGCCGTACAAGCAAAAAAAATATTTTTTCAACCATTTTTTTTCTTCTCTATACACATGGCACAAATTCCGTCGGTTTCTTTTGAAGAAGGATGCTGTAGGAAGTCCGAAAATTAAAGTCACACACGAGGATTAATCGGTTCAAATAACTCGAGTGTCGTGCAGTGGAGTACACTCTATTTTAAAAACTCGTAAAAACTCCTCTACGGGAATTCCTTCAGTTCGAAGAAACGAGAGTTTATGTATGTGATTTTCTTTTTTAAATACTTGTCGTGAAAAGAGTTGGATAAATAATTGTCTTCTTGAACGAAATTTTAGGAGTGAAGGATTTTTAAATAAAGAAGAGGTAATTCTGTCCCACCGCTGTCACCTTTTCCACTTAGAAAGCAGCCCCTGGAGAAAAATTATTAAAAAATGTCTAAAATACGATTCGGGCTAAAGAATTGAATTCATTTAAAATATTTTTTTAAATTTAGGCATCTTAATTCTAAAGAAAATTTTCCACGGTGATTTAAACAAAAACTTACTTTATTTAAACATAAAAATGTAAAATTGTAAAATGTGAGATATTGTTTCTTTAGTAAGACTTTAGTTATTCAAAATGATTTATGTTAGTGTGAATTCGATAAATAATAACCATTCACACAATTTAAATTGATAGCTTAATTTTAAATAATTAATTTTTTAGTAACAGTTTTATTGTTATGAACGATGGTAGTTTATTTAAGAATTATTTAAGATAGTTATGAAGTGATTTTTATTTTTATTTTTATTTAAAGTATTATGCAAACATTAGACAACAAATAAATATATTTAGTATTGTTTTAAGCAAATTGTTTAAACAAATCCGCAGTTTAAATAATTTTTGAGAATCTGAGGTAAGATTTTTCATCAAAAGTATTATTTTGACTTCACAGTAATGCTTTAGGAAAATATATTGTAAATTTATAGCCGCGATTGTCATAATTCAAATATTATAAATAACTATACGGTTGGAGCAGGACCTAATATTGGCAAGCCCAAAACAGAAAGTTAACAAAAAAGTACTTGAAACTCTTGAAAATTATTTATTCTGTGCATTTGTGTATAAAAATTAAACACATAATTATTTTTGTTCCCTAATGTCTTATTGAAATCGAAAATCACTTAGTGACTGTTAAAAGCCATTCAGAAATAACCTAGCATTATTTGTAGTAATATAGTTGTTAATAACAAATAAATCATTCATGAATAAATATTAAGTAATGCTTCGCGAATATTTATTTATTTTTTAGACACTAATATCAATAATTTTGAATTTATTACATTTTATTTAAACAACCATATCTTATATTCTTCAACTTTGACCATTTTCATGTTTAAATAATTAAAACAACATTTTTAATCACTCTTGAGTGATATTTAAAAAAATAGTACAATTCAATTTAAAAGAAAAAACTTTGAAATCTATTCTATATTCTCTATATTCTATAGAATCTATTCTATTCTTTTTTCACCCCTTTGAAATCCCATACATTTTTTTTTAATTTTGTAAAAAATCTTTAAATTTTGTAAATCATCCTACATAATCTCGTCCGATCCCCTAAAAAGGTTAAACTTCCTGGAAATCCCTTAAAATCCTTAAAATTTGTAAAAATAATTTACAATTTTAGAAATTTTTTGCAAAATTTCTAAACATGCTATTAAAATTAAAATTTTAAATTTAAATTAAATTAACCCTTTGCGGCATAGTGGGAATACCGTATTCCCACCTTTTTTCATATTTTTTTTGCGGTTTCATAGTAGTTTTTATTGAATTTTACACATGTTTTTTTTAAGGTCATGCTCGCAGGATGATAGAAAATTGAAATTTGACTACGAATCTGAACTCAGATTTTGAAAATTCGAAATGGCGGATCCAATATGACTTCCGAAATTTGGAATACTTTTGGATTTTATCTAAAAATTGGTCTACAGGGGGCTTTAGGGTTAGTGATCACAAATATGAACACAGATTTTGGAAATTCAAAATGGCGAACCCAATGAGGCTGCCGAAACTTGCAATATTTTTGGATTTTTTTCTGAAAAATTGTAAACAGAGGTTTTCGTGGTCGCTAAATCTGGAATCAGACTTTGAAAATCCCAAATGACGGATCCGATATGGCGGCCAAAATAAAAAAGTTTTCTGAATTTTTTTAAAAATTAGTGTAGAAGGATTTTTGGAGTCACTGATCACGAATCTGAATTCGTGATCAGAGATACCAAAAACTCCTGTACACCATTTTTCAACAAAAATTCCATATTTTTGCCGCCATATTGGATCAGCCATTTTGAATTTTCTAAATCTGAGTCCAGAGTCGTGATCAGTGATCCCAAAAACCCCGGTACACCAATTTTGAGAAAAAATGTTAACCGCCATATTGGATACGCCATTTTGAATTTTCAAAATCTGAGTTCAGATTCGTAATCAGCTAACCCAAAAAAAACCCTGTATACGAATTTTCATAAAAACTCGTTTCCCGGAAAAATGTAATCCGGAAAGGGGTAAATTAAAATTACTTAAAAATTAATGAAATAAATTAAAATTAAAATTAAATGCTTTAAAATGCCTTTAAAATTCATTAAAATCTTTCAAATCTGTGCGATTATTTTTGAGTACCTTGACATAGCTGAAAATCTCGAAATGTTTTGAGGTTTTTAAAAATACTTTGAAATCTCATGAAATTATCAAACCCTTTTTAAATTTTTTTAAAATATGTAAACCTTATTTCAAAGCTTTAAAAATCTCCTGGAATCACTTGAAATCTTTGGAAACCCATTAAAGTTCCCCAGAAAAGTTCAAAATTCGTTAAAAAAAAGTTCAGCATCTCTTAAAATCCTTGAAAATCGTTTAAAATATCTTGAAATTCCTTAATCTTCTGAATTTCTTAAAATCCTTCCAAAACCCTTAAAATTCTTTAAAAACTTTGAAAATCCCTTAAAATGCCTAGATGTTCTGCGAAATCTTTTTAAATCCTTAAAATCGGTTGAAATCTACAAAATCGCTTACTAATCCCTTAAAATCCCTTAAAAACCCTGAAATCCCTTCAATCCTTTAAAATCTCTCAAAAATGGGTTACAATCCTGAAAATTGCATGAAATATTTCGAAATATTACGAGATTTTATGAAATCTTTAAAAATTCCTTCAGCATTTATTTTAATTCCGTAAAATTCTCTGAAATCATTTAAAAGTTATTAAAATGACTCGAAACCCTTTAAAATCCATCATAATCAGAAATCCATTGAAATTTCGTTACACTCTTTTGAATCCCATAAAATCACCAAAATTATCTAAAACTTACAGAATCCCTTAAACTTATTTCAAATCTTTGCAAATATTTTTAAATCCCTTCAAATCCCTTAAAATCTTCAAAATCCCAAAAAATGTCCTGTCAACGTTGAAAATTCGTCCAAATCTGATAAAATCCCTCGGTTTGTATTGAAATAACTTCAAATCTCTTAAATTACCTTAAAATTATTAATTATCGCTTAAAATCTCTTGTAATCTGACTGAACTGTCTCACAATTTTTCAAAATACCTTAAAATCGTTTATTTTACATTTAAAAAAATAGGTAATTAATTCTTTGGAAATCTTTAAAAAGAATCTATTAAAATCTCATGAAATCAGAGAAACTTCTCTAAATATTTCAAAATCCGTAACTCTCCCTTAAAATCCTTTCAAATCTATGTAAATCTTTCTAAATCTCTGAGAATATGATAAAATTCTTTTAAAATACAATGTAGCCGTTCAAAATTTCTTTAAAAAATTCTTTATCTCTAAAAAAAACTTTGAAATTCTGTCATTTCTTTTAAAATATGTCTAAAATCTCTTAAAATCCCTTAAAACCCCTAAAATCCCTTCAATCTTTTAAAATCTCTCAAAAATGAGTTAGAATCCTGAATATTACATAAAATATTTCGAAATATCACGAGATTTTATGAAATCTTTAAAAATCCCTCAGCATTTATTTTAATTCCGTGAAATTCCCTAAAATCATTTAAAAGTCATGAAAATGACTCGAAACTCTTTAAAATCCTTCATAATCAAAAATCCATTGAAATTTTGTTACACTCTTTTAAATCCCATAATATCACTAAACCCCTCTAAAACTTACAAAATCCCTTAAACTTATTTCAGGTATTTGCAAATATTTTTAAATCTCTTCAAATCCCTTAAAATTTTCTAAATACCATTAAAATATCCTGTCAAAGTTTAAAATTCGTTCAAAAACCTTTGTTATCTCTTCAAATCCATTAAAATCTTTTGGTTTGTATTAAAATATCTTTAAATCTCTTAAAATACCTTAAAATTATTAATTATCGCTTAAAATCTCTTCTTATCTGACCAAACCCTCTTACAATTATTCAAAATACCTTTAAATCGTTTATTTTACATTAAAAAATATGTATTTTATTCTTTGAAAATCTCTAAAAAGAGTATTTTAAAATCCCATCAAATGATAGAAACTTCTTTAAATCTTTCGAAATCCATAACTATCCCTTAAAATCCTTTCAAATTTTTGCAAATCTTTTTAAATCCCTAAAAATATGATGAAATTCTTTTAAAATTTCCTGCAGCAGTTTAAAATTTTTTTTAAACAATTTTTTATAAAAAAAAGATACTCTTTCACAATTATTTAAAATATCTTAAAATCTTTTATTTTACATTTAAAAAATATGTATTTCATTCTTTGGAAATCTCTAAAAAGAGTATTTTAAAATCCCATCAAATGATAGAAACTTCTTTAAATCTTTCGAAATCCGTAACTATCCCTTAAAATCATTTCAAATCTTTGCAAATCTTTTTAAATCCCTAAAAATATGATGAAATTCTTTTAAAATCTCCTGCAGCCGTTTAAAATATATTT
>JAAAKG020149131.1:0-13866 GCA_010014905.2 Druon quercuslanigerum | reverse complement strand
CGAATTTTGAATCAAAATGTACTTTCAAATTCTATAAATAATGCTCTATCTTCAATTTTTTATACAAAATTATAATTCAGTTACTATATATTGTTGTCGTTTTAAAATTGAAATTTCTCTTAGTTACTTTTGCTAATATTTTAGTTTCTTTGTATTTTAGAAACAATAGCATTAACAATTTTAGAAAACAAATAATTTTTTATATCAAATTATGCCAGTGCTATTTATTATATTCATGGACAGGTGTTTAAGAATTGCCCTCTTCGACGAAGGTGTGGATCTCGGAACAGTGGAGGTACGTGGGTTAACGTTCGTGGATTATAAGGTTGTTTAGGCAGATTTAATCAAAGACTGGAAACGAATTTTGAATAAAAATAAACATTATAATTCTATAAATAATTATACTCCTTCTTCAATTTTTTGATACAAAATTATAATCCAGTTACTATATATTGTTTTTGTTTTAAAATTGAAATTTTTCTTAGTTACTTTTGCTAATATTTTAGTTTCTTTGTATTTTAGAAACAATAGCATCAACAATTTTAGAAAACAAATAATTTTTTATATCAAATTATGCCAGTGCTATTTATTATATTCATGGACAGGTGTTTAAGAATTGCCCTCTTCGACGAAGGTGTGGATCTCGGAACAGTGGAGGTACGTGGGTTAACGTTCGTGGATTATAAGGTTGTTTAGGCAGATTTAATCAAAGACTGGAAACGAATTTTGAATAAAAATAAACATTATAATTCTATAAATAATTATACTCCTTCTTCAATTTTTTGATACAAAATTATAATCCAGTTACTATATATTGTTTTTGTTTTAAAATTGAAATTTTTCTTAGTTACTTTTGCTAATATTTTAGTTACTTGGTATTTTAGAAACAATAACATCAACAATTTTATAAAACAAATAATTTTTAATATAGAATTGTTTCAGTGCTATTTATTATATTCATGGACAGGTGTCTAAGAATTGCCCTCTTCGACGAAGAAGGTGTGGATCTCGGAACAGTGAAGGTGCGTGGGTTAGCGTTCGTGGATGATAAGGTTGATAAGGCAGAGTTAATCAATGTCTTAAAACGATTGTTGAATAAACTAAATACAAGCACGAGGAACATTGGTCACAAAATCGACGTAGATAAAAAAAAATTATAGTCTTTCAATGAACATTGTCCTAAATGATTAGAGACGGTTTGGGCATGTTGAGAGAATAAAAAATAAACGGATAACATCGGAAAATTCAGGGTGGCCTGGTGACCGGAAAAAATGGAAAAACCGGAAATTAGCCAGAAATTTTGGGTACCGGGAAAAGTCTAGGTATTTTTTTGAAAACCAGGATTTATTCCGATTTATTTTTAATTTTTACAATAAATATTGTCTGCCTTTTCGAAAAAAAGTGTTTGGAATTGTGATGAGTGTAACCAACCATTTCCGTTAAAATATCGACAATCGGCTTAAGACGATCTGAAGGTACCACAACCTACCTGCCCTCTCGACGACCTTTTTCTGTTGTTCAGCGCTAGACTGGATCTCGAAGCTATCTAACCAAAAATTCCAATTATAAAAAAATAAAAAAATATTTCAATTTTTATTTAGGAAAATAAGTTTGTAACCAAGACAAGAATCAGTTTTTGAGAAAATAGTTTCATTTTGAACCAAATAAAAGAATATTAAAACTGAAATATGAATGTTTAATCTGAATAGACCAACTTTCAATTAAATTTTCAACAACAAAATTGGTCTTTTTTTGGTTAAAAATTAATTTTTTTCTTAAAAAATTATTTGTTTTTTAAAGTAACAATTAATTTTTGAACCAAGAATTTAAATAAGTTCTAATTATAACACGAAAATACACATTTTCTACCACAATAATTTAATTTTCGACTGAAAAACACTTCTACCATAAATCAGTAACTACATTTTAAGTAAAAATATTCATTCTAAACTGAATGTATTAAATTTTTAATCAAATAAATAAGCTTTTAACTAAAACGATGCCGGAAATGAGACTGAAATTTTGAGTTCCGCGAAAAATCTAGGAATATTTTTGAAAACCAGGATTTTTTCCGATTTATGTTTTATTTTGTTAATAAATATTGTCTCCCTCTTCGAAAAAAGTTTGGAATTGTGCTAAACGTTACCAAAAATTTCCGTTAATGTGCCGATAATCTGCTTAAGACGATCTGAAGCTACCGCGACCTGCCTGCCCGCTCGGCGACCTTTTTCTATTGTTCAGCGCTGGACTGGCTCTCAAAGCGCTATTTCTCTCAACCGGCGTCTTCTGCATTATTTACAGGGGTACATTTGAATAGTATGATTGTATCAACTAACTAAACAAAAACTCAAATTTCCAACCAAATAGACCAATTTTCAACGCAATACAGGAAAAGTCAGCTAAAAATTTTGAATTGTGCAGAAAAAATATAATATTTTAATTTTCAGTTAGAAAAATTAGATTGTAAACAAGAAGAAAATGAATTTGTAAAAAAACAGTTCAACTTTGAACCAATTAAATGAATATTAAACCTGAAAGATGATTATTTTCTTCTAAAAAATATTATTTATCTGTTTAGAAATAAGTATTAAAATTTTCAGTCACAAATTAAAATTTCAACAGCAAAATTGGTCTCTTTTGTTTGAAATTTAATCTGTTTTGTTGAAAATTACTTTTTTTTAAAGTAAAAAGTCAATTTTTAAACAAAAACTTCAAAAAATTCTATTTATAATACGAAAATATAAATTTTCTACCAAAATTATTTAATTTTCTACTAAAAAACACTTATACCATAAATGCAGTAACTACATTTTAAGTAAAAATATTTATTCTAAAGTAAATATATGAAATTTTCAATCAAAGAAATAAGCTTCCAACTAAAATGATGCATCTCTAGAAATAAATGAATTTTTAAGCAAATATTTTAATGTTCAACCCAGAAGATGAATTTTCTAATAAAAAAGACAAATCATCAACAAAATGGATTATTTTTCAACTGAAAATTTAAAATAAAAGGTGTAATTTTGAGTTTAAAAAATAATTTTTTAGCTAAATAAAATAGATTTTTAATAAAATAGTAAAATTTTCAACTTAACAGATGAATTTTCAATTAAAAAAATTAAACTCCCATAGAAAAACATTTTCGCAAAAAAATGGAATAGTTCTTTAAAAACTAATTTTCACTAAATATAATAATTTTTAATGGGATTTTCAACAGATTAGTTGAATTTTTGACAAAAAAGCTAAATATTTAAGTTAAATTTGGAGTTAAAAAACTTCATTTTAATTTTTTTGAAACAAAATTTTAAACCAAGGAAATAAAACTTTCAATCAAGAGGTAAGTTTTCTACCATGAATGAGAAATTTTCAACAAAAAGAGGTACATTTTTCACAAAAAATACAACAGTTTAATTTTTAGATAGAGGCATAGGTTTTTAAGCGCAAAGAAAATAAATTTTCAATGGGTCAAAAAAATTTCTTTTCAAATTCAGTTGAATTTCTAGTTTAAAAAATTAATTTTGAATAAAAAATCTAGTTTTCTACCAAAGAAATACATTCTTAACTGAAGAAGATTGATGTTCTACCAATAGTGAAATAATTAGATATTCAGATAAAAAATGTAATTATTAATAAGAAAATATAATTTTCAAACCAAAGCAATAAATTTTTGACTGAAAAGAATAATTTATTGCCAATAGAGATTAATTTTTAACAAAAAACGGCTTTCTTGAACATTAATTTTCTGCTTGGTTAAAAACTTATTTTTCTAATTTAAAATTAAAATATTATATTTTTTCTGGAAAATTCAAATTTCTTAGCTGAAAATTCACGTAGGGTTCAATCTTGGCGCGACATACCATTTAAATTATATTAATAATACTATTTAAATGTACCCCTGTAAAATAATGCAGAAGGCGTCGGTTGAGAGCCACAGCGCTTCGAGATCCAGACCAGCGCTGAACAATAGAAAAGGGTCGCCGAGCGGGCAGGCAGGCCGCGGTACCTTCAGATTGTCTTAATATATTTAGGATTTTTAAATTAATTTTTCGTTCAAAAATTAAAATTACTTTCTAATGGTAATGTTGTTGAAAATTCATATTTTTTAATAGAAAAATGGTATTTTTCGTTCAGAATTTATCTCTCTTGGTTACAATTCTACTATTTGATGCGATCTCGAAGCGATGTGGCTCTCAACCGGCGTCTTCTGCATTATTTTACAGGACATTTTAATGGTATTAGTGTATCAACTAACTAGCCAAAAAATTAAATTTTGAACCAAATAGACCAATTTTCAAGAAAATACATGTAAAGTCAGCTAAAAATGTTGAATTTTGCAGAAAAAAATATAACTTTTCTATTTTAAGATAGAAAAATAAGTTTTGTAACCAAGAAGAGAATGGATTTTTAAAAAAAATCAAATTTCAACAAAGAAATTGGTCGTTTTGGTTAAAAATTAATTTGTTTTCTTGTGAAGTAGTTTTTTTTAAAGTGAAAATAAATTTTTAAACTAAAAATTCAGTAAGTTCTAATTATAACACGAAAATACACATTTTCTACCAAAACACTTCTGCCATAAATGCAGTGGCTACATTTTAAGTAAAAATAATTATTATAAACTAAATTTGCAAATACTTGAAAGTTTAAACCAGAAGATGATTTTTCGAATAAAAAAGACAACTTATCTACAAAATGGATTATTTTTCAATTAAAAAAGATTGATTTAGGAAAAAAAGTTTAAATTCGAGTGTGTGAAATAAGTTTACAGACAAATAATATAGATTTTTAACAAAATAGTAAACTTTTGACCTTAACGGATGAATTTTATATCAAAAAGTTAAAATTCTCATAAAAAAACATTTTTGCATAAAAATGGAATAGTTCTATAAAAAACTAATTTTCACCAAATCTAATAATTTTTAATGGGATTTTCAACAGATTATGAATTTTTAACGAAAAAGCTGAACAGTTTAGATAAATCTAGAGTTAAAAAACTTCATTTTCATTTTTTTAAACAAAATTTCAACCAAAAAAAATAAAACTTTCAACCAAGAGGTAAGTTTTCTGCCATGAAAGGCAAATTTTCAACAAAAAGAGATACATTTTTTACAAAAAATACATCGGTTCACTTTTTAGATAGAGACATATGTTTTTAAGCGATAAGAAAATAAATTTTTAACGAATCAAAGAGTTGAGAGGCACAGCGCTTCGAGATCGAGCCCAGCGCTGAGCAATAGAAAAGGGTCGCCGTGCGGGCAGGTAGGCCGCGGTACCTTCAGATTGTCTTAATATTATTAAGATTTTTAAATTAATATTTCGTTTAAAAAGTTATATTTAATGGTAATGTTGTTAAAAATTCGTATTTTTTAATAGAAAAATGGTATCTTTAGTTTATAATTTATCTCTTTCGGTTAAAAGTCTACAATTTGGTGGTAAATTTTATCATTTAGGGAAATTATTCTATTTTGTTAAAAAATTATCTTTATTCTTAAGAAGTTACCTTTTTTGGTAAAAAAAATGCATAATTTAGGATAGAAAATTCATCTGTTGGTAGAAAAATTATACATTTTATTTTAAAATCTATATTTTCTAATTGAAAGTAATTTTCTTTTTAATTTGTGTAATTTTAAACTTGTACTATTTGGTGAAAAATTTAAACATTCTCGGAAAAAGTCATCCTTTTTGGTTCAATATCATTAATTTTTTTTCAGTCTTCTATTATATTTTTTCTTTAGGATTGAAACTTCATCTTTTGTAGACAAAGCATTTTTTTGCAAATTTATTTTTTATAGTTAAAAGCTAATTCTGCTTAATTAAAATGTTTAACGTTATAATTTGGGACAAAAAACCATTTTTTTTAGAAAATTAATTATTTAGTTTAAAATTTAATCACCTTTTTTTTAAATTAATTTTCTTGGCAAAAAGGTTATATTTTTTGGTTGAAAATTCATACTTTTGGATTCAAAATTAATTCTTTTTAAATAATCTTTATGTCTAGAAATTCATCTTGCATGATTAAAAGTTAATTCTTTTTATTTGAAAAGTCTACGATTATATTCTTGGTTTAGCACCCATCTCTTTTTTTTAAACTCATTTTTTAATGCATCCTTTTTAATCAAAAATTCATTTTTAGGATTGAAAGTTAATTATTTTTATTTAGAAACTCTACTTTTATATTTTTTATTAAAAATTCACCTTTTATGCTTAAAATTTAATTTTTCAAGACATCTTCTTCGTTAAAAAATTATCTCTTATGAAAATCAAAATTAATCTCTTTCCTTGAAAATCCTTTTCTTTGTTCGAAAATTATTTCTTTGGGACTGAAAAATCATCTTTGGGTGGAAAAGTTTGCTTTTGCGGTTAAAAATTCATCTTTCGGTAGAAAAATCTTCTTTTTCAGTTATTCATATTTTGGTAGAAAAGTTATATTTTTTTTATTTTAAAATTTATGTTTCTGATTAATGGTAAATTCTTTTTAAACAAAAAGTGTACTATTTTATCTTTGATCCAGATTTTTTCTCTTTTGGTTAAAAATTCTAACTATTTGGTTGAAAATTTAATTATTTTGTCGAGAATTCAACCATTTATGTCTTTGGTTCAAAAAAATATTTTTTTGCAGAAAATTAATCTTTCTTCGTTAAAAATTCATCTCTTATTTTTGAAATTAATTATTTTTAACTGAAAATTCCCCTATTATATTTTGGGAACAGATTTAATTTGTTTGGTTGAAAAACATATTATGTAGTCAAAAATTGAATTAATTTGTTGAAAATTCTACTATTTTGTTAAAAACCGCGGTACATTCAAATTAAGATTTTAAAATTAATGTTTCGTTAAAAAATTAATATTACTTCTAATGGTAATGTTGTTAAAAATTCGTATTTTCTAATAGAAAAAAGGCATTTTTAGTTAATAATTTATCTCTCTTGGTTAAAATTCTACTATTTAGTGGAAAATTTTATTATTTAGGAAAATTCAACTATTTTGTTTAAAAATCATCTTTGTTTTTGAAAATTTATCTTTTTTGGTAAAAATATTATAAATTTTAGTTAAAAATCCATATTTTCTAAATGAAAGTAATTTTCTTTTTAATGTATAAAATTTTTAAATTTTACTATTTGTTGAAAAATTTAAACATTTTCGGAAAAAGTCATCCTTTTTTGGTTCAATATCATTAATTTTTTTTCAGTCTTCTATTATATTTTTTCTTTACGATTTAAACTTTATCTTTGGCAGGAAAGCATTTTTTTGCAAAATTTTCTATAGTTAAAAGCTAATTCTGCTTAATTAAAATGTTTAAAGTTATAATTTGGGAGGAAAGCCCATATTTTTTAAATAAAACTTAATATTTGGTTGAAAATTTAATCTTCTTTTTTTAATAATAATTTTTTCGTTGAAAGTTTATATTTTTTGGTTGAAAATTCATACCTTTGGATTGAAAATTCTTTTAAAATGATCTTTGTGGCTCAAAATTCATCTTACATGATTAAAAGTTAGATCTTTTTATTTGAAAAGTCTACTATTATATTTTTTATTAAAAATTCATCTTTTCTGCTTGAAGTTTAATTTTTTCAAGACATCTTCTTCGTTAAAAATTTATCTTTTATGATTAAAAGTTAATAAAAAAATCATCTTTGGGTAGAAAAGTTTGATTTAACGGTTAAAAATTCATCTTTTAGTAGAAAAATCTATTAATCATTGTTTTTTAAATTTGATCCAGATTTTATCTCTCTTGGTTAAAAATTCAACTATTTGGTTAAAAAGTTAATTATTTTGTTGCAAATTCAACTATTTTTGTCTTTGGTTCAAAAAAAATTTTTTTCAGAAAATTAATCTTTCTTCGTTAAAAATTAATTTTTCTTTATTGAAAATTCATTATTTTTAACTAAAAAATCTCCTATTATATTTTTGGAACAGATTTAACTTGTTTTTTTTTTGTTTTTTTTTTTTGAAAATCATATTAAGTACTGAAAAATTCAATTAATTTGTTGAAAATTCAACTATTTTGTTAAAAAAATCATCTTTATTTTTAAAAGGTTATCTTTTTAAAGAAAATTCATAATTTTGGATAGAAAATTTATCTTTTGGTAAAAAAATTATACATTTTAGTTAAAAGTCCATATTTTCTCGTTGAAAGTTTATTCTTTTTAATTTGAATAATTTTAAACTTGTAATACTTGGTAAAAACTTTAAACATTCTCTGAAAAAGTCATCCTTTTTGGTTTAATGTCATTTTTTTAAGTCTACTATTATATTTTTTCTTCAGGATTGAAACTTTATCTTTGGTAGGAAAGCATTTTTTAAAAATTCTTTATAGTTAAAAGTTAATTCTCTTCAATTGAAATGCTTAACGTTATAATTTGGGAAGAAAAACCATATTTTTTTTAAGAAAATTTAATATTTGGTTTAAAATTTAATCTTCTTTTTTTTAAATTCATTTTTTGGTAGAAAGGCTATATTTTTTGATTGAAAATTAATTCTTTTTAAGTAATCTTTATGACTAAAAATTCATCATGAATGATTAAAAGTTAGTTCTTTTTATTTAAAAAGTCCACGATTATATTTTTGGTCTATCACTCATCTCTTTTGTTTAAAACTCATTTTTTTAATGCATCCTTTTTGATCAAAATTTCATTTTTATCATTTTTAAGGTAATAATTTTTATTTGAAAAGTCTACTATTATATTTTTTCTATGAAAAAATCATCTTTTCTGCTTGAAAGTTTATTTTTTCAAGACATCTTCTTCGTTAAAAATTTATCTTTTATGATTAAAAGTTAATAAAATTTATTTAAAAAGTATAATAATATATTTTGCATTCGAAATTAATCTCTTTTGTTGAAAATCCTTTTTTTTTTGGTTGAAAATTCTTTCGTTGGGACTGAAAAATCATCTTTGGGTAGAAAAGTTTGATTTAACGGTTAAAAATTCATCGTTTGGTAGAAAAATCTTCTTTTTTAGTTAAAATCTATTAATTATTCTTATTCAAATTTAATATAGATTTTACCTCTGTTGGTTAAAAATTCTACTATTTGGTTGAAAAATTAATTATTTTGTTGCAAATTCCACCATTTTTGTCTTTGGTTCAAACCATTATTTTAAATTAATCTTTGTTGGTTAAAAATTCTTCTTTTAATAAAGAAAATTCATTATTTTTAACTGAAAATTCTCCTATTATATTTTGGGAATAGATTTAATTTGTTTTGTTTGAAAATGATATTAAGTAGTAAAAAATTAAATTAATTTGTTGGAAATTCCAATATTTTGTTAAAAGTCATATTTCTTGTTTATAAATTAAATTGTTTTGTATGAAACATTGTCTTTTTGAAATAAATATTTAAATCCCTTGTTGAAAGTGCAATTTTTTTGGTTGAAGTTTAATCTTTTTGTTAGAAAATTCAATCATTCGGTTGACGATTCATCTTCGTCAGTTAAAAATTATTGGATTAAAAATTCTACTTTTTTTTAAATTTATCTTTGTAGAAAAATGTACTACTTTCTTGACAATAAAATATGTTCCCACCTTAAACTTTAGGAATACTATTATCAAGAAAAATCAGCCCATATCCCCTATTTTGAAAATCAATTACATTATATATTCGACATTAGAATTTCGAAATGCTTAATTTTATTATTAATTTGTATAATGAAGCACTGTGTATTAAATAATGATTGACATAAACACCTAAAAGTCGCCCAAAAAAAAAGTAATTTTGAAAAACCGGGAAATTTTTTTTTTATGTTTGATAGGCCACCCTAAAGATGTATTATAAGTTGGGGTCTGTTCGATCGATAAAAAAATAACGATAGTAACGGTTTCACCCCCAATTGCAAACACACCTACTCACGCATACAAAATTGCAATTGATCGTAAAAGCATGTTTCGTTTGAAATTTGAATTGCAGGATTGTTCGACATTCCCTTCAACCAATGGGGTTAGACGCCGATTGCCAAGGCGAGATTCCCACACGATCACTTATTTGCACCCCCAGGTTTTTGCATGTGTGCGTGCGTGTGTGTGACATTGTCTGCTAGGGACCCACCTTTATGCTCGACCAGCCCCAAGCAGATCGTCACCCTCGAACTCATTATCGAGGGCGCGATCAGTTTAGAGCGCGTGCAACCAAAACGTCCGCACCACCATTGGAGAATCTAAATTCACGTGGGAGAATCACGAACACTTAATTGCTTAGGTAGTTAACAACAGTTTCGAAATAATTTTAATTTTCGCATAAAGAAATACAATTTTTTATATTTGGACTCTTATATGTATCATATTCACTTTCCAGCCTCATTTATGCCGTCTCTGTACCCTATTTCCTTTTTCGGCACTAAGATATTCCGGAAATACCACTATAAGTTTTCTATCCCATTTCCAGCAATATTTGTGAACAAATTTTCCGTCCATGCTATAAAAAACGCGATAAATAGCATTATGAGTAGCCTATCCCTTTTCCAGCCCGATTTATGCCCTATTTTTCTTCAATCTCTAAAAAATACTTGTAATATCTATACGAGAATCCTTTTGGCTTTCCAGACCTATTTATGTCCTATTTCCTTCCCACGATTAAAAAAAAAACTGATAAATATCACGTAGTGTATCATATCCCTTGTCCAACCTGATTCAAGCGCTATTTCTTGTTCGAGCTCTTAAAAAATTCTATCAGTACCCTTATCAGTATCCTATCCCATTTCCAGCAATATCTATGTGCAATTTTTCGTCCATGCTCTAAAAACACCGATAAATACCACTATGAGTCTGGTATCCCTTGTCCAGCCCGATTTATGCCCCATTTTTTCCTGCCCGTGATTAAAAAAAGACGACAAATAGCACAATGAGTATCCTATCCCTTGGCCAACCCGCTTCATGTGCTATTTCTTTTTCGAGCTCTAAAAAATTCTACGAATACCCTTATCAATATCCTATCCCATTTCCAGCAAAATCTATGTCCAATTTTCCGTCCATACTGTGAACAAATTCGATAAGTACCACTATGAGTCTCGTATCCCTTGTCCAGCCCGATTTATGCCCTATTTTTTCTTCGATCTCTCAAAAATACTCGTAATACCAATACGAGTATCTTTTCCGCTTTCCAGCTCTATTTATGTCATATTTTCTGTCCGTTCTATAAAAAACCCAATAAATACCACTTAGGGGATCCTATCCTCCACCCAGCCCTATTTACGTCCTATTTTTTGCCCAAGCTATAAAAAACCCTATAAATACTACTATGAAATATTCTATCCCTTGTCCAACCTGATTGATGCCCTATTTCCTGTTCAATGTCGAACAATTACTTGTTGTACTACTATAAGTATCCTATCCCATTTCCAGCAAAATCTATGTCCAATTTTCCGCCCATGCTATAAAAACCCGAGAAATACCACTATAAGTACACCGCTATAAGTATACCATTGTAAGGATCCTATCACCTGCCCAGTCCTATTTATGCCCTATTTTCTGTCCATGCTATAAAGAAACCCGATAAATACCCGTATGAGTAGCCTATCCCTTGTCCAGCTCGATTTATGCCCTATTTTTTCTTCGATCTCTAAAAAATACTCGCAATACCAATACGAGTATCCTTTTCTCTTTCCAGCCCTATTTATGTCCTATTTCCTGTCCATGCTATAAAAACCCCGATAAATATCACAATGAGTATTCTATCGATTGACCAACCCGATTCACGCGCTATTTCTTGTTCGAGCTGAAAAAAATCCTATGAATACCCTTATCAGTATCCTATCCCATTTCCAGCAATATCTATGTCCAATTTTCTGTCCATGCTATACAAAACCCGATAAATACCACTATGAGTCTGGTATCCCTTGTCCAGCCCGATTTATGCTCCTATCAGTAGCCTACTTCCACTCCAACCCTAGTTCCTGTTCCAGTTCTAAAAATTCTAATAAATACCCTTAAAAGTATCTTACCCCTTTTCCAGCCCTATTTTTGTTTTATTGCCTGTTCCAGCTCTAAAAATCCCTAAAAATGGTATCTATAGGAATCATATTGCTTTTCCTGGCTTATCTTTGATCTATTTCCTGTTACAGGTCTAAAAAACAGTACGAGTATCCCCAGAAGTATAATATCCCTTTTCCAGTACGATTCCTAACATATTTTCTGTTCTAACCCTAAAAAGCCATAAAAATACCCCTAAAAATGTCCTATCCCTTTTTGAGTCCCATTTTTGCCCTATTTACTATTGTAGCCCTAAAATATCCTATAATACCCCTAGAAGTATCCTATCCCCTCTCCAACCCTATTTCTACCGTATTTCCTGTCCATACTATAAAAAACTCGATAAATACCACTTTCAGTATCCTATCCCCTATCCAGCCTAATATTTATACCATATTTCCTTATCCAACTCTAAAAAATCATAAAAATTTCCCTATAACTTATCTATCCCCTATCTAGTCCTCTTTATGCCGATTACTGACCCAGCTCTAAAATTCCGGCTAAATACTACTGTAACTATCCTATTCTTTGTCCAGCTCTATTTCCGGTTCCCATTCTAAAAAGCCCTATAAACACTACTGTAAGTATCCTATCCCCTTTCCAGTCTTATTGATGCCCTGTTTGCTGTTCTAGATCTAAAAAGTCCTTGAAATGCCCCTATAAGTACATCGTCTCCTAACAAGTTCTATTTATTCCCTATTTTATGTTTTAGCGCCAGCCCTAAATATTCCCTATTTTATGTTTTAACTCTAAAAAGCCCTGAAAATATCCCTATCATTAGCCTATTCTCAAACTAACCCTATTATCTGATGCAGTTATAAAAATCCTAATAAATATCCCTATAAGTATCTTATCCCTTTTCCAGTCTCATTTTTGTCTTATTTTCTGTTCAAGCTCTAAAATGCCCTACAAATGTACCTATAAGAACCTTATTCCTTTTCCTGCCTAATATTTGCCCTATTCCTTATTACAGTTCTAAAAACTGTACGAATACCCCTATAAATATCATATCCCTTTTCCAGTCCGATTTAGTCATGTTGTATGATTCAACCCTATTTTTGCCTTATTCAACGTTTCAGCTATAAAAAGCTCTTTAAATACGCCTATAAAAATCCTATCCCTTTTCCAGCCCTCTCCTTACTTTAGCCTTATTTTTGCCCTATTTCCTGTTTCAGCTTCCTAAAAGCCTGCTTCTGTAGATATTATATCCCTTTTCTAACCTTATTTTTCACCTGTTACTTACTATAATCGTAAAAAGCCCTGAAAATACACGTATGCGTATCAAATCCCTTTACCAGCCTTATTTTTCTCTTTTTTCTGTTACAACTTTAAAAATCCTGTCTCTATAGGTATTCTATCCCTTTTATAGTGCTATTGTTGCCCTATTTTCTTTTTTTTTCCTGATACGCCCTGCAAATACCCATATACGTATCATATACCTTCACGAATCCTATTTTTCTCCTTTTCCTGTTCCAGCTCTAAAAATTCCTGCCTATAGGTATCGTATTCTTTTTTTTTTTTTTATTCTTTTTTTTTCTATCCCTTTTTTTCCTATTTCCTAATATAATCCTAAGATGCCTTGAAAATTCCTCTATAATATTGCATACTCTTACCAGCCCTATTTTTCTCCTGTTCCTATTCTACATATACCCCTATCCGTATCCTATCCCTTTACCAGTCCTGGTATTCTTATTTTGCTGTTCCAGCTTTAAAAAATCCTTCTTATAGGTGTCTTATCCCTTTTCTAGCCCTATTTTTCCTCTTTTCCCTGTATTATTGAAAATTAAGTTTTTTCTGAAAATTTAATTAATTCATTTTTAGTTGGTTTAGGCATAAAATGATTCACATGTACACCTGGTCTAAAGGAAATAACCACAGTATAATTGACTTTGTTGTTGCGGATGAAAG